>SZWC01002317.1:22610-54090 GCA_023375785.1 Penium margaritaceum | reverse complement strand
AAACACACACACACACACACACACACACACACACACACACACACACACACCAGTCATAACCGTCCCTGACCAGTCACACTAAACATTAAAAACTTCATCACACCCCATGCCTTCAACCAAGGCAACATCTAGTCCCATACCTGTGCTCACATCCTTGTTGATTGATCACCCCTGCTCAAAGCAGGTCAAAAACAAGACAAAAAATGATGAGTTAAAAGTCCCCCTCACTATTAAAGATGACAAAAATGCCTTTATCACCAATTTTTTCCTGCAAACACAACTCAGAGTAACACCAAACAAACCCACCAACCCCAAGCAGAGTTTTCCCGCATCCAACAGCAGCTACAACCAAGCAAAGGCCGTCACCCCAACCTACCCTCGCCGATCACACCAATAAGACCAGCCTCTACAACACAGACATCCACGTCTGCCCCAATCACCAATACATCAGTCAAAAGGACACCACAAGACATTCACAGAAAGCAAAACAATGCACTCGGATCAATCTCCAACAAAAACAAACGCAAAGTACCAGCATCCCTTAAGGAGGATGACACATGAATTTGGCCCTTTTAGTAGAAGTTCAATTTTATTACCTTCAACATTAACAGAACTCAAGTAAACAAAAAAATCCCTGACCTACTTTCCTCCATGGACTTCCATCAAAACGTCAATTGTTTCTAGTGGAGAAAAGAATTGACTCCTCATCAAAACTTGTTTTACTAGAAAAACGGCTGAGAGCATGGAACGCCATTGCCTCAAAAGCGGTTTTGTACACACAGGTGGCCTCATTGTTCTATTGAATCCCAGGAAACTAACACACATCTAAAAAAAAAAACAGAGGATCAGTAAGAATAGCTCACCATACATTCAGAATAGGGAATCTAACACTACAAATGACTAGTATGCATGCACCCCCCAACCTCAGAGAACGTAGAGCTTTCTGGCCTATCCTAGACAAATGTTTTTCCAAAAAAACCCAGAAATTCTCGCCAGTAATTTCAACACAACTTGCTGGGACATTGACAGACTTATGAACAAGTCTTCCAAAGATTCCAGGATGTTTTTACAGACCTTACGGGAGCATAACCTCTTGGACTCATTCCGTAACCTAGATTCAACACCAGAAATCTTTAACTCATCTCATACAGACCAGTTTTACCGCAACCAAGTGTTTAATCATCATATCCAAACTTTCACACATGTTCTGGCACCATCCATGTCCTCAGAACACATCTCAACACCCATGTTTGCAGTTCTCTTAACCTCAAATGGCCCAAGCAACAGTTTTGAGAAAAACGTGTAGGCTCTCAAACCATCTCAAGCGTTGTACGTTTTTGTCCCTGAGGATTACTAGGTGACAGAGGAAGTAATTTACCATTTACTTAGAGCTGTTGACAGGCAGGCTACTATTCTCCATTGTTCTGTTGTAGGCTTGAGGAATTTGTAGGCTCGGTGTGAACTCTCTGCAAAACTAAGTGTTTTTGGACAGAGCATGCCCAGACCACCCTCCTCTTGAGGTGTGATAGCAAGGTTTCTGTGTAAATCAAGTTTTTTAATCCTTCATTGTGCCTGAAGGGTAAATGTAGGATGATTTTTTCATTTGGCTTAGGATTTCTGGAGGTTGGAGGCAGATATCTGACCTGTCCAGGAACTCTGGAGTATGGTACACATTGATGATGAGGATTGTGGTAAGAAGAGGTAAGTGGAATTTCTTCCACACTTTTATGGCTTCTTGAATTTGGTTCTTACTTAATTCCCACATTACTGGTGACATGACGTCTTGATCTAGATACAGTCCTAGTACACGTTGGGAATGGGTTGTTTGTTGATAGCTCTCGTTACATGTCTGAGTTTGGTCCTACAGGGAGTATGAAGGTTTTTATTGCATTGGCTTTGAGTTCTTTGAGGTCCTTGCATTCTTCCGAAATTTCAAAGGCTGCGTTCAAGGCTTCATGATATTTTGTTTAAATGGTGGTGTGATCTGCATATGCTCTGAACATGGGAACTGCTCATTTGGTTTGTTTGCTCATTTGGTTAGGTTTGGGGATTCGTGTGTACTTCCAATGATCAAGTTGGTTGAGGGGTTCCATTCCAATGATGAAAAGAAGTGGAGTTATTGGACAGCCTTGGTGCACACCGGTACGTGTCATGATCTACCAGGCCGGGTGACTATTGATCAGGAAGCTGGTGTGTTTCTTTGTGTTTTTTTCAATCTAGTTGATGAGGATCCTAGGAAAGCCCATGGCTTCCATCGTTGCAGAAAGGCGTGGCCTCAGTATCGGCATAGGCTTTTTCAAAATCTGCTAGGAAAAATGGGAGGTTTTCACTCAACTGTTGTGTTCAATGTTGTAGGTCAAGAATATAGGAGAGCGTGTTTTTCACAATCATTCCATGAAAAAAGCCGGTTTATTATGGGCTTGTTATACAGGGGAGGCTTTTTTTAAGCCTAGAGGCAAAAAACTTGGCCAAGATTTTCTAGCTGGAGTCATCGAGTGATATTGGATGGTACTTTGCTGTGTCTATATGGTCACCTTTTTTAAGAGGAGGCATGTGACTGAGTCCGTGAAAGTAAGGTGATTTTTCGGATTTGTAAACAACTACTGGATGAGATTTTGCTGTCGGTTAAGAATGTCATGAGGATTGGCTTGGTAGATTTCACTTAGTAGCCCATCCAGGCCAGGGTGTTTTCCTTCTGGAGATGTCTTGATTGCTTCTTGTATTTCTTCCAGTGTGATTGGTGATGTTAGTGAGTGAAGCTTGTGTGTGGGTACTTGAGGGAGCATCGACAATGTTGGTCTCTTTGATGAGTTTGGCGGTGGTGTGTGGAGTGTTAGATATGATCTCAAGGGTATTTGTTTCATTGATTTGAGGTCGCTTGTGATGCAATTTTCTTTTGTTTTTACACATGTTGTTAGTACTGCTTGTTTTCTTGCTTCTATGAAAAATGTGAGTGTCTAGGAGGACTTGGAAAAACCTTCCACATAGCTGAGGTGTGCCATGTTGCGAAGATGGAGTTGGGAGGAAAGGGCATATCTAGAAAGTGAATTTTTTGGCTTTTGATTTGACTGTGGAGGGCGGTGTTTGTCAGGCTGAAGCAATTATCCTGCTTAGTGATTGGTAATTTCTCTTCTATCCTTTTGACTACTTTGATTTGTTCTTTGTTCTGATTTACACTGAAAAAACGTTCTTGTTTATGTATGGATTAAGTGTAGTCTTCCCAAGAAGGCGAGTGGTCTTGTTGAATGATTTGCTTATATTTTGGATGATCTAGAAATGACATGTTCAATTTGGGGCAATCTCAAAACTAACCCAATCATCCTCCTACCAAAACTAATCAGACACATGATACAAGAAGAGAACATTGCCTTCAACATGTTCCTTACAACACCCCATGGCTCACCCTACGGTGTTCATTACAGATAATGCTTTCTCTACAAAAAAGAAATTCGAGTCAATCACCTCTTTCCCACAGAAGGAAACCTATTCACCAATCATTTCGCCCTCCTTGATCCCAAACCCTTCAACATATGAAGAAATAATCAAAGGAGTTTACCACTTCCATGGGATGAATGTATTCTACTCATGGAAAATGCAACCACAGACCAGAATATTGGAGCCTAACCAGCTATACAGATAAGGCACCTGCTTTCCTCTACAGTGTCACCCATCAGGACGATGAATACGCTACCAAAACATTACAAGTCCTCGATGACCAAGTAGCATAGAAACGGATAAAACCCCCTTGGTTATTCGTGAAATCAGCCACCTCACCCCAGTTTACAAAGTGGATAACCATTGCCTAGGCTACACTAAGAACAGTTTCCAACCAGCATGGAAGCTGGAAAATAAACAACCCAAACTCACGGTCCTCTATAAAAACCTCCTCCAACAGAGCATCAAAACAGGGCTTGATCTGAAGAAATGGTCGTAGGATACCAGACGACCAAAAAAACCACGACAACAATGAAAACAGAAATCATCCCACAAAAAACCTACTTTGGTGTATTCAAGTTAGAGAGAGAATCAAACTCATCCCACATCCATTAGTCACCATATGTCCCCTCTGTACCGTGTTTGAAGAAGCAATCACGCATGTATTCAGAAGTTGCAAAAAACGTCAACAAGTTGCCAATCAACTCCAACATTGTCTTTTTCTCATGTGCAACATACAAAAACCGCACCTCTTTGTCTTTGACAGCACCCACCCTTCTATTGGCAACAACTTTCACTACACTATAGACTTGAAGATGCCATTTCTCAATAGACAATCACAAAATCTTCCAAAACCCAACTATGTACCTTGCTTCTGCATCAGAAAAGCATTCATAAAAACATCAACACTTACATCTCCCTGCACAAATCAGCAGAACACATCAAACTTTACAAGCTGCTAAACTCACTCACAACCCAACCACCATGAGCCAAAGATGACACCGAAAATTCACCACCTGTAATATTACTCCACCTATGACTTCCACCATCTGAAGCAATAGACCTAACAACATAAGGGGCTGGGTGTTTCAAAGGACTGTTTAGCCAGAACCTCTCAACCCCCCTTTCACTTGGGTACAACCAGTGGAATAGATACCCCTGGAGGTAAATGTGTAGTGGGTGACTTCTCTGTTAAGAGAGGAAATTCTACATAATTCAACAGTTTCTTAAACAATGGGCACCTAAGTTGGTATGACCTTGGTTATGAGGATCACAAATTAGCTACAAGCCCCACTATAATGGTGCCAACAAGAGGGTGACCATCCCCAAGGTGCATCTATTGTCACCCCAGAAAAAGTTGATACGGACCATAGAAGAGTGCCATAGATTCGGCTGCTTGAGTTTGGACATCCATACTCAAGAAGAAATCTGGTGTTAAGAGCAAGATGGCGGATTTGACCATGGCACGGTTTGAATTGAGGAGGAAATTATCAACGAGGAGCCCTCTTGATGGGCCCGTGTTTCAAACATGACCGATCCAAAGAAGCCAAAAGAAACAAACAAAAAGTTCTTGAACGGGATTCTGAATTCAGCCGGGAGTACGGTATCTTGTATATAAGGTTGAGGTTTTTTATTTTTCATAGACACTTGTCCTATCTCGTGGTAGTGAGGTTGGGAATTTTCCCTTTCAACAAAATCAAAGTCTCAGACCACACTAATGACCAAACAATGTATTTCTCCTTTGATATAGTTTTCTTACATCTTGTGCTTGTTTTGTTTTTCATGCATTTGTGCTTCATGGCATGCATCATAGACATGAAGGGATTTTTGTTGCCGGACTAGTTCTTGTTGCGATACATTGAAATCAGGTCACTTTTGCCGTTGTTGGACATATGCAAAACAATCCATTGAATGTGGATGTCTGTGTCTTTTATGTTGTTCATTTATGCACACCTTATCCTCTTCCCAGATGCGGGTACATATGAATTCTGCCCTGTGTTTGGTTTGTTGAGGATGCAAGCAACCTCTGCTTAGGTGGGGTGCTAAACAAAAGGTGACGTGGATGATACACGCTAAACAATGTATTGTAGGCTGAAGAGTTACAATCAAGAGAAGCTCACCAATACACATTGATAACGCATGCTTTATGAGGTCAACTCAAACAGTTGCTATTGGGGTTCCATTTCAACTTGGATATGGGCCTTATGGACAAAAAAACTACCCATATGAATTTGAACCTTAGACATTTATGTTCACTTTGGTAGTTGCATACATTGTGCTAAGAATGGGATGGAACAAAAAAGAATGGGCTTCTTCCATGCCTTGTGCTCACGGGTTTCAACTGATTTTCCTAAACTAAAACATGCATTTTAAAACCTCACAAGGCAATCCTTTGTGTTCACAATCATGGAAGAATGATATGTGTCTAGTTCACTAGTGAACTAGACACATATCCAGCAGTTGCTATTTTTCATCCACACAATCATGGCCATGGCTGCCAACTCAAGTGTAGCATGCTTTTTACTAGATTTTTAGGTTTAACCACAAATTTCATTCAAAACATTGTAGGTCTGTATATTAAGAGTGATGGAAAAGCTTTTCTTTATTTGCGTATGGAAATTCTTTCATTTCTCTGGTTGCAATTTTTTTCAGGATACAATGATGAATCAATAAGGAATACTGAAAGCATATCATCCTCTAGCTTCAGAGTATGGATTCAGGTGTAACTAATGCACATAACATGTAGGTTTTTTTTTTTTTTTTTTTTTTTTTTTTTTTTTTTTTTTCCTTTTTTCCCGAGCATGAATTTTCATACTGATGGTAGAGAAGCTCGCCAGGGACTAATACATTTGCTTCCCAAGAAAACCAACGGGGACTACAAGATTGAATGGCCAGTATGAAATGAAATCAAAGTAGGCATGTCCTCTGCAGCGTAAAAGCATTTGTGAGAGTTCAATATAGGTGTCCAAATACATCATAGATGGACGCATTTGGTGAAAAAACCATGCCTTGATGTACAAAAAAGATTCAATCATCATCTTGCACACTGAATGACTCTTGAATTGCATCATTTTAATGGAAGGATACTTTGTTGTTGGAGTCACAATATTGTCCTCCACACCTTTTCCTGTCAAGAGTCCCCAATTGTACCGATGCCCTCAAGCTCATTGGTACCAAAAAGTTCATAAAAGCCCATAACTGTGGTCCTGACCCTCAATCATGCTCTTGATGTATGGTGCAGGGACGTCCTTGTGGATGTAGAATCTCAACCTTTAACCATCAAATAGGCTACCAACATGTACACTAAAGTTCATGCGTCTATGCATAATTGGAAAAGATAGAAACAAGACAAAGATCATGTTTGAACTATTCCCCTTGTCATGTAAACAATGGTCCATGGATGTACCTCCAAACGTTATAAGATAGAGGTTCAGTGGTTTGAGGAACCCATTTTGGAAGGCAATTACTTGGGTTGAGGTTCGGCAGCTACATACATTGTGGCTACTTTAGGTGGAATCAGTCGAATGGTTCTGGAGTTTCCATCATGGTTAGCAAGCTCTTAAAAGTGGTCTTGCTTCCACAAGCCCATGGAAGATTAATGAAGGGGGATGATCCTTTTGAAAGTGGATTATTCTTTAACAAGGAACCTAATGATTCCTTAGTGGAGAAACCCATTGTTTTCTTTGGTTGCTATTTTCTAGATAGTTCAAGGTACAAACATGCAAACATAAAGAGACATGATGTGCCAAGGTAAGAGAGCTCGGGAAGACAGGATCACATAATGAGTGGGATTTTAGTTCCAAGTGAATGCATTGGTACACATAATCCCTACCTGCTCTCCCATATGATACATCATCCACAAAACCTCGTATTATTCTGCATAGTGACTTGACAGTATGGATGTTAATCTCTCACATGTAAGGGTAGCTAGTCCAGCTGTCAAAGTTGGACTAGTTTGTTACCAACAGGAAAAATACCAAAAACTTCTCTCCATAATACATTGATGACACTATCACACATGTATAGGAAGACAAAGAATTGAGATAGTTAGTCAAGGGAGGAAAACTTAGTACATTGAGGATAGATGAAAGAGTGCACAAGGAACATTCCAACAAGGGGAAAACCCCTCTTCAAGGGTAGTATCAAAGACAATGAAAGAACTGGGTATGGAGATAGCAGCAATAACGACAACAAAGTTTTTGGTCGTTGAAGCAAAGGACTCTATTGTCCACGTAACGTCTCTATGAAACGTTTAATGAATCTTCTTGTCATAAGTAGGATGTATGCAATCTTGCATAGCTCCATGCCAATATCATGATCATTTCATGTCCAAATGAGGACTTTCCCAGAGCTCCTGGTTGGAGGGACGAGGGGAGTGATTTGGAGAACAACAGAGAGATTGTCATCATGATATCTCAATAAAGGGAAGGAAGGAATGTCGCAACAAAGCATGCTCCACATTGAATGCCCGTCAATGCTAATGTGCAAAACGTTTCATTTTGGATTGTTTCAAAGATGTAGTGGAAACTTTCCAAGCATATGGTTTCTGCAAACTGATGGTGCATACTTCGGACAGCTTGGATGACTTGTGTTGTGATGTATCACTTTCCAATCGACCTGTACAATTAACTGTGACCACTTGATCGTGTCCATGCCTGTGCAATTCCCTCATGCGGACCTAGGTGGCGCCGGTGCGTTGTCTTATGATGGACCACCTACTCAAGGCATGGACTGACGACTACCCCAGAATCTTGGATGTTGTCTGGGGCCTTCTACAACTTTCATGTAGGCTGTAGGATTTCATCGGTGGACTGGTCGTGGGCCCGATTTGCATGTTTTGCATTGTGTTTCCATCGTGAAATGCCAAATGCATACATGTAGATAGTCATAGGGTCCGTCTTGAGATCTTGCACGTTAAGGTTCAGACGGCGTAGCATTCTGACTTGTCTGCACAGAGTTATGGCCAAAATAGTGTTTTTGTGCCGGTTTTAGGACACATATTGCACTACCGCATGCGACACCGGCCGTTTGCTGCAGTAGGCACTTATGCTGTGGACCTGTCATTTTCATCTCTCTGTGCAAATGCTATTGAATTACTTTGACACTGTGGCTCGTGTCTCCTAACAAAACTCTTGTCGTTGGGTGACCTGTGACTGTCGTCACCGTCTAACTAGACACTGACGCCTAGTCAGCGGCTCCGTTGCTAGGAAGCTTCCATGCATCTTCTCATGGTATCAGAGCCGCGAGACAATTCTCACCAAGCTGTGCAGCACAAATGCAGCAGAACAACAACAGTGAGCATCACCGTTACAGCCGATTCATTGGGACCTATCGACATCACCTGCCTACCGCAGACATCATCCGTCTTCAGCACGTGAGAGTGTAGCAGCAGTAGCCGCTAGCAACAGTAGCCGCTAACACCAGCTACAGCAGGTAGCAACTACTCGTAGCTGCTTGTATTAGCGCCAGCATCAGCAGCAGCATGCGACAACTACAGTAGGCAACAGCGGGCAGCAACAACAACACCAAGCAGCAACGGGCGACGAGCGGCGAGCTACGAGCAGCCATCAGAAGCAGCAAGGAACAAGACACAACAGAAGTGGCATTGAGCAGTAGTAGCAGCGCATTAGAGGAATAGTGCGTAGTAGTAGCAACACGCAACAACAGTAGCGCAAAGTGGCGCTGCAACACAACGGCTAGCCACAACTGCTACCAAACCTATGCAAACAGCTGCGTGGCTACTACTACAGGCATAGACATAGTAGCAAGAGCAGCCGTGCAGAAGCTGCTTTGGAGCTTCCGCCCAGCCTCCGTGCAGCTGTCACAGAGCAACTGTCCCCAACACAGTGGGGCAACAATCGCGAGAACTGTTAAAAAAAGAAACAAACATGCCGATGTGAGCATTTTTCCTTACTGACATCATCAGGTCTCCGTTGACGTCAGCAAACCCCTGCTGATGTCAGCACTTGCCTCCTTCAAGTTTTTGGGTCGGAAAGTCAAAAAACTATCCCCATTTCAGATCCTTGAGAAATGCTAACGTTTATGCAATCCGACAAGTTCACATCCCGACCTATACTGAGTGTTGACATGGCTCCAACCGGTGACAAGGATAAAGGACCACTTGATCCCTCCTACTCCTCCTCAAGAGTCATGAGCGCACGCTCAACGGCTATTGAGGACCTACGAAGTCATCACAATGAAATGCGTCGCATGTAGTAGCAGCAGACCGATGCCATCTGTACACTCATTGAGCTTCTTTGAGGCCAGTCCACAGCCCCACAGCAGACCTCGAAAGGAGTCGGCGGTGCCATACCTTAAGCACAGCAGTCAACATCTGCACTGATGACAAGATCAAGATGCAACCCGCTGCCTCTTGATCCTTGGGATGAGGACCCTGACATGCCAGGTATGGAGGATGAAGCTCACGAGAGAGAGTTTCGTGTGTCTCAGGAGCGTCTTCGCCACCTTCAGACGAGTTCTCGGTCTCCACAGACATCTTGCTCCCCTGTCCCAAAGATCTGATCATTGTCTAATCCCTACTTTGGTGACTTTCCTCATCCCGGCGTCTTCCCCATTCCTCGTCCCTCTCAGCCTGTGGTTGCTCTTCCTACGGAGTGGCAACCCAAGGATTTCGAAACACTGTCCCCACGATATGTGAGCGAGGTCGGCTTTGACTGCTGGGAGATTCTTTTCCAGGTCTGGGCCACTTCATAGGGGGTGTGGCCGTACTATCACAGCCTGTATCAGGTTACTGATTACGTCTAGAACTGACAGCGGCTAGGGCGATGTCCAGATTCCTTTATGCCATGTCGCGCGAGATAGTCGTGGATTTTTGCCCTTTCCTTGCAAAATCTGGCATAGGCACTGGTGCAAATCCACGTCGAGGCTGGGATCTGGCATTGTCCCTACTTGTTGTAGAGACGCACGCTACCCACACAGCTCTCATTCGCGCCATCCACTCCCTTCCTCAGGGACCTACCAAGCTTGCAATGGATTACTAGCAGCGGGCCATGCGCATTTACACACGCCTTGGGACCTCAAGAGGTACACAACTGTGGGCGCTTCGCACACTCATGATAAAAGTTTGTGTTGAGCACGCAGACATCTTCTCGGTTTACAGCGACGCCATGCTTGAGCCCTTCTCCACCTCTCTTCAACTACTTCATTGGACACATCAGCTTTTCCTCCTGGTGACTTCCGCCCGCGAGGCAGCCGTGGCTCATCAGGAGAGTCCTCTCACTACAACGGTCATGGCGTTGCCACCGACGCCCCTCTTGCAGTCCATTCCTCCATCCTCTAGCACATCCTCCTCTTCCCCTTCCACCGCGATTACCTTGACTCAGATGTAGGATGTGGCAGCAGCGGCATAGAGGAAGAAGGGGAAACAAAGGCGTGGTTTGGGCCAGCAACAATCGTAGCAGCAGCAGACACCGAGCGGTAGCAGTGGACGTACAGTCCATTGCTAAAACTGTGGAGGCACACATCCTCACACCAAGTGCCAGCAGCCGCTTGACTGGACGAGGATCACTTGTGGTCTTCAGGCTGCACTCGCACAATAGTCTTCGTTCCCGCCGCTGCTCCCGCCGCAGTTCCCGCAAAAGTTCCCGCTTCCCTATTGGCGAGTAGTGGCGACTTGGACCCACGTAATCGCACCATCACCGAGCTCCGTCACCTTCCGGCGCTTCATTTTCAGGGAGGTACGAGTGTGTCTTCATAGCCGGGTGGTTCACAGACTATTTGTTCATCTATTCACATAGCTCATGATGGCTTGTGTGGGGTGGACAACTGGCATGTGATGATGATGGGCCTGACAGTCGTGATTGGATTCGTGAGTCTCACCTTTGTGCTCTTCCTCGTATCTCCTCACATGTTGCTGAGCACCAGACAGAGGCCGAGTGTTCCATTGTTTGTTGTACAGTGACGTCCTCCAATCGTGATACAGGTGGCACGTGGATCATCGATTCTGGTGCCACTCACCACATGACCTATCATCGTAGTGACTTTGTGGTTCTTGGTCCAGTCTAGGGTGTTGGGGTTGTGTGCTACGATGGTCCGTCTGGCCCCCTATATCTTTTCGAAGTGCTTTGTGTGCCTGACCTTGAGCTCAGCTTGCTTTCTGTGCGTGCCTGCACATTGATGGGACTCTCTGTGGAGCACACCGCAGACTCTGCAATTGTGACCTCCAATGATACTCATACCATTTTTCTACGTACCTCCGTTGTGGATGATCTCTATCGTGTTTCTTAAAACTCTCCTTCTCCTTTTGCTTGTGTTTTTTTCATTGGTGTTCTCTCTACTGAGCACGAGCAATTGTTGCATCGTCACCTTTGTCACGTGGGCTTTAACACTGTGTCGAAGGTCATTCGTGTTGTTCTTCTATGCCTCATGGCCACTGCTATGGCTTGACGGACAGGTTGGGCATGCATTGCTCCCTTGGAGTAAGTCCCCCAAACCTTGTTCGTGGTGCAATTCCAAGCGAGAAACCAGAAGTGTAGCGCAACGGATAGCATGTTGGACTTAGGAACAAGAGATCCTGCGATCAAGCCTTATTGTGCGCAGGAAGGTTTTTGACATTCCTACACAGGGGAAACTTCTTAGACATTTCTCCATGCATGAGGAGAGTACGCCACTTGGCGGTGAGTGGATGCGTCAATTGGCGAACTGGTGAGGTGGTGTGGAGTGACCACCCCAAAAGTGCCACTATCCACACACCTTAGAAGCCACGCCTAGGACTATATGTACCAGGCTCATTCTTCATTCTAATTGCACAATCTGGCCTTAGATGCTCCTCACAGAGTTGTCCAACTAAGGAACAGTATAAAGAACACACTGGTTGGTCTAAGCCCCGGGCTTTAGTCTTTGACTAGCACCTCGCGCGAAAGTGACCAAGTGTTAAGTGGACATAGTTGCTAGCAAGTGATTGCATAGGAACTCCTCAGTGTGGAACCGTGATCCTGAGGGTGATATCTTCTTCTAGCTGAAATGCTAGGAGCGAACGATAGGTGCTATTGTGTCGGCCCTGTTTTCTAGTCCGTTTACCTCAGACCGGTTGACAAAGGGTTATGGGCCCACACTGACCAGTTGTAAGGCACGCTTTGCTCAACTCTGGTACTCTCTCTCCAAGTGCGCACATCAGCTAACATCAGCCTACATCGACCTCAACATAGCAGAGACACAGATTGCAGAAAAAGGGCAGCCAAAATGGCTAGCCCATCAGGAGAAGTAGGGGCTGCCGCAGGGCAGTCCTCAAACACAACAGGGGCTGTCGCAGAGCAATCTTCAAACTCAACAATGGCTGTCACAGGTCAGACTACTGGAGAACCTGTGAGTGCTACCCCACTGCCACAAGATCTCGAATCTTTGGGAGGAGTCCCGGTCTTTGAGGGGAACGACTTTTTGCTCTGGAGATGGCAGTTCGAATTGGCAATGAAAGTGCGCGGCTTCATCAAGCTACTGAAGGGAGAGGAGCATGTTCCTACGGTGGGCTCACCTGAGCACGAGGCATGGATGGAACAAAATGACATTTTCATGTCATTCCTAAGAAATGCAATTGCTAAGAAGTATGTTCCCATCATTGCTGGGTACACGCTGGCTTCTGAAGCTTACGACAAGCTCAATCGCATGCACCAATCCACCTCCCTCACGAACAGATTGTTCATCCTACAACGGCTAATCAGCATGCGGGTGAATGAGGGCGAATCAATCCCTGATTTCCTACAAGAGTTTGAAGGACTAGGCGAGGCTCGCCAGATGAACTGGGACCTTGACGAGAACATGCAAGCCATGGTCCTCCTCATGGCGCTACCGGAGAGCTAGAGCCCAATGATCACCGTCACAGGTGGCAGGAAGGAGGATGACCTGATGTACACGGCAGTGTCCGAGTAAGTGCAAAACGAGGCCATGTGCCGCAGCGGAAGTGAGGCTAACTCCTCAGCCTATGCCACACGCTACGGTGGCCGCAAGAGCAAAGGGTCAGCCTCTGGTCAGAAAGGCGCAAGTGGAAGCGGTGGCGGCGGAGGCAACAATGGCGGCAAGGCTCCCAAGCGACAGGGCAACTGCCGCAACTGCGGCAAACCTAGGCACTGGGCAAGAGAGTGCAGGTCGCCAAAGAAGGAAGACAGCGGAAGTGGTGGAAACAAAACCAGCAAGAAGGATGGCAAAGAAGCCACCAACATGATGGCACAAAGCATGCCTCCGGCAAAAGGAGCGGCGCTGCTCAGGCCAGGAGCTTTCGGGCTCGACTCCGGCACCGATCATCACTCCAGCAACGACCAGGCTGGATTTGTCTCCATCAGCCCCACCGATCGGCGGTTCAGATGTGCAAATGGTAGCATTGTGAATGCAAAGGGCGTGGGAGACAAGCTCGTGAGCATAAGTCTTCATGGTGCAAAGAAGGATCTACGGCTACGTGACGTGGTCTACATGCCCTCCTTTGTGGCAAACCTTCTGTCCGTGTCAAAAATAACAGACAACGACATGACGGTGGTATTCACGCAGAAGAAGATGGTCATTGCCAGAAACGAGGACATCAAGGTCCTCTATGCCAGCAAAGATCTTGTGGCACAGGTTCCACGGGTTGACGGACTCTACATATTGCAAACAACGGCAGCAAAGAGCTCGGAAGACAAGGATCATGCGGGTGCAGCGGAGGCAGTGGTCTCTGCACCAACGCAGTAGAGCACACCAACAAAAACTGAAAAGGCATCCTCTGCCGCAAAGGACGAAGACACTGATCTGTGGCATAGACACTTTGGGCACGTTGCAAACAGCACGCTCCAAGTCATCCAGCAACAACAGCTGGTCCGTGGCATGGATGGTTGCAAGAAGGATGCTGTTGGCTGTGGCAGCCTGTGTGAACCTTGCCTCCAAGGCAAGACCAAGCAAACGCGCTTTGACCGCAACGGTCACCGTGCATAATCAGCCCTTGAGCTGATTAACACAGACGTGTGCGGACCCTTTCACTCGGCGTCAAACGGTGGTAGCAAGTGTTTTTTGACCTTCATCGATGACCACAGCAGCAAAGTGTGGATCTTCTTCCTCAAAACAAAGGGAAAGGTCCGAGAAAAGTTGCAAGAGTTTCTTGCCATGGTGGAGCGACAGACTAGGAAGAAAGTCAAAGCAATGCAGAGCGACAACGGCAGAGAGTATGAAGCATGCAAGGGCTAGTTGCGGCAACATGGGATCAACCACCAGCCCACAACACCTTACACACCGCAGAGCAATGGTGTTGCCGAATGGATGAATCAGACCATCCTCGGCATGGTGTGTAGCATGGTCTTTGATGCAAAGCTTCCACCGCGGTTCTGGGTGGAAGCGGCAAGAACGGCATGCTATCTCGTCAACCTAACTCCTGAGGCTGCTCTGGGAAGGCACGGAAAGAAAAACGGCAAGCAACAGATGACGCCACAAGAAGTTTGGTCACGGAAGAAGCCGGGCGCATCACACCTGAAAGTATCCGGCTGCACCGCATGGGCAAAGGTCCAGGCAGGTAAGTGTGCCGGCAAGCTGGATGCAAGAGCGTGAAAGTGCGTTATGGTGGGCTATGAAACGGCCCACAAGACACATCGCTTGTGGAACCTGGCAGGAAGAAGACTCATCACCAGCCGGGACGTAACCTTTGATGAAAGGAAACCAGGCAAGGAAGAGATTCTTGATCCCACGCAAGCCCCAAAACAGGGAGAGTGGTTGGTGCTGCTGGAGTCAGGAGATCAAGCTCCTGAAAACTGACAAGTGGTGCCAGTGCAGCAGGCCGTGATGACCAGTGGTGTGGCAGGGAGAGCGGCTGCGCAGGCTGATGCAGCGGCGAGCTCCGACACAGAGTCCGAGACGTCCGAGACCTCTGAGACCAGCTCGGAGGCCAGTAGCTCTTCAAAAGAGGAAAACTTAACTACAGGGTAGCCAACAGCACAGGAGCAACAGCATTGCAAAGATCCACCAGCAATGCAATGTCGGTGCACTCGCAAAGAAAACAAACTCCAAAGTATGACGGTGACACCGGAAGCTGGACTGGACTGAGCTTGTCCTGTTTGGCTCTGGGAGAGCCGCTCACTGTGGCTGAGGCGCTGGCAAGGCCCGATGCGGCCAAGTGGAAGGAGGCGGTGGACAGCGAGGTCTCGTCCATCGAAGAAAATGGCACATGGATGCTGGTGGACAGACCCGCTAACGCTCACGTGGTGGGCTCAAAGTGGGTGCTCAGGTTGAAGCGAAAGCAAGATGAAAGCATCGTCAAGTTTAAGACAAGGGTTGTAGCAAAAGGATTCTCACAACGTGCAAGGTCTGAGTACGATGAGACATTCGCACCGGTTGTCACGTTTGCCTCAATCAGGTCCCTGCTTGCCGTCGCTGCTGCCAAAGACCTTGAGATCCACCAGATGGATGTGAAGACAGCTTTCCTTTATGGGAAGCTCGACAAGGAGGTGCTAATGGAGGTACCAGAAGGTGTTAAAGCACCCGAGGGTAAGGTGTGCAAGCTGATGAAGGCGTTGTACGGGCTGAAACAGGCCCCACGGATCTGGTACAAGGAGATAGACAGCTTCATGGCTAAGATCTCCTTTGCACATCGCAAGAATGACCCCAATGTCTTTGTGCGGGAGGACGAACGTGGCTTGTTACTTGTGGCGTTGTACGTGGATGATCTTATCATCTATTCTTCCTCGCAGGAGGCCCTCACAGACCTCAAGAAAAATCTGGCTAGCAGATTTAAGATGAAGGACATGGGACCTCGCGAGTACTACCTCGGGTTTGTTGTTCACCGCAACCGCAAAGCAGGCACCATCGAGCTCAACCAGACCAATTAGATCATGGACGTCTTGAAGCGCTACAACATGGAGGACTGCAAGCTCGTCAGCACCCCCATGCCCTCCGACTGCAAGCTCTCCTCCTCCATGTCACCAAGCAACGAGGCTGGCCGGCGGGAGATGCAAAACATTCCGTACCAGTCTGTCATTGGGAGCCTCATGTATGCGATGGTGGGAATGCGACCTGACATTCCTTATGCAGTGGCTCAGGTGAGCAGGTTTGTGGCCAATCCTGGGCCAAAACATTGGCAAGTCGTGAAGCGGATTTTTTGCTACCTCAAAAAGACTTGGCACGTCGGACTTCGGTTTGGAGGTGTAGAAGGATCAGACTTGCTACGACTGACATGCTACACTGATGCGGACTGGGGAGGACGGATTGATGACAGGAAGTCCACCTCAGGGTTTGTCTGACTTCTCAACGGTGGTGCGGTCTCGTGGGCAAGCAGGAAGCAAGACTGCGTCTCACTTTCTACTGTTGAGGTGGAGTACATTGCACTCTCCGAAATGTACAAGGAAACACAGTGGCTTTGCAGTTTGCTTGATGAGATCAAGGCACCACAAGAAGAAGCAACCATCATCCACATCGACAACCAAAGTTCCATCGCTATGGTAGAGGACGACATGATCTCCCGGCGTACAAAACACATCGATATTTGGTACCACTACTCACGTGACCTTGTCGCCAAGGGTTTCATGGAACTGGAGCACGTCGCAACCAAGAAAATGGTTGCGGGCTTCTTGACAAAGTCGCTAGACAGCGACTTGCATGTTGTAGGTGCTCGAGGAGTCAGCATGGTGGATGAAAGAGATGAGAACTAAAGATGCAGAAAGTTGACGTGCACAAGCACAACCTAGAGCTCCAGGTTCATGCCGAAGAAAACTACCACAGCAGGTGGCCTAAGGTGCAAGGGAGATATTGTTGTTTTTATATGCCCCATGGCCACAGCTGTGGCTTGACGGATAGGCTGGGCATGCACTGCTCCCTTGGAGTAAGTCCCCCAAACCTTGTTTGTGGTGCAAGTCCAAGTGAGACACCAGAAGTGTAGCGCAACAGATAGCATGTTGGACTTAGGAACAAGAGGCCTTGCGATTAAGCCATGATGTGCGCAAGAAGGTTTTTGACCTTCCTGCACAGGGGAAGCTTCTTAGAAATTTCTCCATGCATGAGGAGAGTACGCCACTTGGCGGTCAATGGATGCGCCCATTGGCGGACTGGTGAGGTGGTGTGGAGTGACCACCCCAAAAGTGCCACTACCCACACACCTTAGAAGCAACGCCTAGGACTATATGTACCAGGCTCATTCCTCATTCTAATTACACGATCTAGCCTTAGATGCTCCTCACAGAGTTGTCCAACTAAGGAACAATACAAAAAACACACTGGTTGGTCAAAGCCCCAGGAGGTAGTCTTTGACTAGCACCTCGCGCGAAAGTGACCATGTGTTCAGTGGACACAGTTGCTAGCAAGTGATTGCCTAGGAGCTCCTTAGTGTGGAACCGTGATCGTGAGGGTGATATCTTCTTCTAGCTGAAATGCTAGGAGCGGATGGCAGGTGCTATTGTGTCAGCCCTATTTTCTAGTCTGTTTGCCTCAGGCCGGTTGAAAATTCGGACACAGTCCGCACTCCGTCTTAACGCGGCCTCTTTTGAGAAGCCATCCAAGACGGATTGTCTCTTCTACGCTCACGGTAAGATGCATCGCTGCACCTACCGTGACTCTTGTTCTCGAGCTGTGCGTCCTCTCCATTTGGTCCTCTTGGACCGTCTTACCCTCTCCCTGTTGAGTCTTTGTCCGACCGGGGCCGATACGTCTAGACATTGACTAATGACTTGACCCGGATGCATTGGGTGTACAACCTGCGCTAGAAGAGTGACGCCGCTCTCGCGGTTCACCTCTCCCTAGTGATGGCTGAGCGTCAGTCCCGTCACACGTTGCATACACTCCACACGGATCCTGGCGGCGAGTTTCTTGGTGAGATGGGCATTTCCATTGCCAAGCATGGGGTTTTTCACCACGTCGCCACTACAGCTACTCATAAGCAAAACTGTGTCTCTGAGTGCTAAACCCCCCCATGGAGGATGCGCTTTGTGCTATGCCATCCAAGTGTAGTTTTTTGCATTCCTTCGCATTTGAAGGCTTCGCCTACTTGACTTGGGTCTGGAACCGCCTACTGCATGGTCTCCTTCCGGACCACATTACACCGTACGAGCTCTGGTTTGGCCACCGTGTCGATCTGCGTCTTGCTCGTGTCTTGGATCCGTGGCTTCTGTGTGGTACATCGAGAACCAGCAGGGGTCCATGGTCTCCTCGCGGGGTCGCTTGCTTGACTTTGTAGGCATCTCCTTGCGGTCAAAGGCCCGGCGTTTTTGGGACCCTGCCAGTCGTTGCATCATTGAGTCCCACGACATTCTTCTTTGTGTCTCTTGCCTACCGTGACCTGACTTCTATCACGTTGATGTTTGCCATGTATGTTCCTACATGTGTGGTTCATTGATGGATGGGGGAGTCTGGGCCTACAAGCATCCCTCATCTGGCTGATTTCTCCGTTCAAGCCCCCTCCACTTCTCCGTCTCTGGCTCTTGATGACCTAACGATCATAGCTTTCGGACCAAAGAACTCTCCAGTCCACCGTGCCTCTACCCTTGTTCCCTCACACCCCATAGACACTCATGATTCTATATCCACCAGTACTCTTGCCTCTACTCGTGATCCTGCATCTGTCCCTACTACTACACCTAGCCCTATGTCTCCCATCATTTCACAAGCATCTTCTCACACTACATCACTTGCCCTTTTGCCTTTGTCCTCACCAGATGTAGTCACGCCTGTCTCTGAGCCGGAGGTGAGCTCCTCGAGCCTAACTTTCTCGCGTGAGCCCGGTGGCCGTCTTCCACCACTGGTCTCTAGAGTCCTACGAGTGTCCGATCCTGCACCTAGGCGCTCAACTCGCAATGCTGCTAGTTGTGATCCCGGCACAAAGGCCCTAGGCCTGAGTGTCCTCATAGACCTTACAGAGGTACATCCAGCTTGTCCTGTAGGGCACGATCTGGTCACTGCCAAGTCCTGCATCGCTTGTGACGCAGCAGCTGACCTCATAGGCGTTCGGCTTATCTCTGAGTTGTGTGCACTTGCCAATCAGAGCTCTCCCTAGATGGTGCTTGATCCGGGCACACTGAGGGAAGCTCTCTCATCAGAAGATGCAGATGCCTAGTGTGCTGCCTGCAAGGATAAGCTCCGTGTCATCAAAGAGCATGGATTTTATGAGCTACTTGACCTTCCACCTGGGAGGAAGACTATTCTGGTCAAGTGGGTCTTTTGCAAGAAAGTGAAGCTAGATGGCTCATCGGAATGCCACAGGGCTTGCTTGGTTGTCAAGGGGTATTCCTAGATCAAGGGCTTCAATTACACCGACACCTTTGCCCTTGTCGGCTACATAACCTCAACTCATGCTCTTTTCAGTGTGGTGGCTCAGTATGATTGGGAACTGTACCAGATGGATGTGAACAATGCGTTTCTCCATGGCTTTCTAGATGAGGATATTTACGTGGCTCAACCACTAGGCTTTGAGGACGATGAGAAGGTCTGGCGCTTGCGCATGTCCTTATGGGGACTCAAGCAGTCTCACCGATGCTGGACCTAGAAGATTACAGGCACTCTGACTCGTGCAGGATACATACAGAGCGAGGGAGATCCCTCTATCTCTATCCAACGATCGTCTGAGCGGTTCACTCTCATCCTCTTCTATGTGGATGACCTTTTGATTGCGTCTCCCTTCGTGGAGGCCGTGAAGGAGGCCAAGGCGGTCCTCCAGACTACATACGGCATAAAGGATCTTGGTCCTACAACGGTGTTTCTTGGCATGGAGATCGTGCGAGACCACAAACGTAAGATACTTCTGGTGCATCAAGCTCAATATGCACGTATTGTTGGGGAGCGTTTCAGTGACCTCCTTAGCGCAGTGCCCACGGCCTCCACACCTCTCACACCAGATGGGCAGAATGCCTAAAAGGTGAACGATCCCACACAGATGGAGGAGACAGTGCATGTGACCTTATACCTCCGTCTCATCGGATCTCTGATGTACTTGGCCACAACCACACGCCCCTACATCGCTTTCGCCGTTAACCTCCTTGCTTAGTTTTTCAAGCCTCCATATGCTAGACTCGTTCATGCTGCTGTGTAAGTGGTGCGGTACATGGTCTCCACACCGTACCTCGGACTCTGTGTTTGCCGACAGTATTTGGTGGTTCTTAATGACTACACAAACAACAATTGGGCTTGGAGTCCAGATGGACGCAGTCGCACCAACTACGTGTTCCTTCTCGGTGGTACAACTATATCCTGGTACATCGAGAAGTAGGGCTGCATTACATGTAGTTTGTCAGAGGCAAATTATGTTGCTCTGGGTGCGAGGGCTGCTGAGGTAGTGTGGCTGCAGTGCCTATTCCGTGAGTTGGGTCAGTCAGTGCCCGTCATTTTGCTTTGCTGCGACAACCAGAGTACTCATGCCATATCAGAGAACTCTGGTGTTTATTCTCCCTCCAAGCATATTGTGCATCATTTTGTACATGATCTGGTGGCCTGACATGTGATCTCCATCATATCGGCCGACACTGACATACAGCGTGCTAATTTCTTGACGAAGGCACTGGCTCGCGAAAAGTTTCTGGTGGTAAATTGTTCTATTGGGCTTTGCCCCTTGCCTGAGAGTGGTTGAGTGTCAGGTGTGTTTGTGTTCGTGTCACGACTGTTTTTTGCACTCGTTGTCGCATTAGTTTCAATGTTACACACGTATGGACATGCGTACCATCGGATCATGGGGGAGCGTTGTGATGTTTGACGTTCACGTCATCTTGTATAGTGTGTTGTGACCACTCGGCCGTGTCCATGCCTGTGCAGATCCATGATGCGGACCTAGGTGGCGTTGGTGCGTGGTCTGGTGATGGACCACCTACTCAAAGCTGACCAAGGACCGCCCCACAGTCCTAGATGCTATCTAGGACCTTCTACAGCTTTTCTATAGCCTGTAGGATTTCATCGGTGGACTGGCCGTGGGTCCGGTTTGCATGTTTTGCATTATGTTTCCACCGTTTGATGCCGGATGCATGCATGTGACCAGTCAGAGCGTCCGTCTTGAAATCTTGCATGTTTAGGTTCAAACGATGTAGCGTTCAAACTTGTCCGCATAGAGTTGCAGCCAAAAAACATTTTTAGGCCGGTTTTAGGGCAGATCTTGCACTGCCGCGTGCAATACCCGCCGTGGGTCGCGACAGGTACTTATGGTGTGGACATGTCATTTGTCATCTCTCTCTGCAAATGCTATTGAAGCATTCTGACACCATGGCTCGTGTCTCCCAGCCAAACTCTTGCTGTTGGGTGTACGACCAATGACTGTATTCACCGTCTGACCAGGCATTGAAGCCTACTCAACGGCTGTGTTGCTAGGAAGCTTCCATTCATCTTCTCAACTTGAACCATGATACATGAGTTTTTGGGCTCTGAATTCCACCGTAAACATTTTCATTTTGGGATTATAAAATTGTTTTTAGTTTTCAATCCACTTAAAGTGTTTCTCAAGTATTCACAAAGAATAACACACTCGCGAATAAACATCCTTAAGAACGGAAATTCAAATGAGAAGTATTGTCGTCCACATAAATACAGACACAATTTCAATAAATCTCCTTTTGTTCATTTTCCCTACTTCCTAGGGTATTCGATTGCAATTATTTCCACTATCGTTGAATATGACACAAAACTTTGTTTGATAAAATTGAATTGTGACTTAAGTAATGGTTGACTGGTTTCGTGGAATTCAAGGTGCCCTTTAGAAATTGTTTTTGACCAACACTTTTCATGTTGTTCTTGATTCATGACACATTACAATGACTGTAGATGAGATGAAAACATGAATCACTCAATGAGAACTTCACATGATCGCATCTCCTCCTCAATGCCCTCGTCCTCATACATGATTTCGCCATACATGCCATTGGCATGGCGCTGGAAGTTAGCCTGGAAGACTTTCCCAAAGCCTGCTCTACCTCATGAATTCGTAATGATGTTGCTGTTGTTGCTCACATGCTGCCAGACCATGAGGAACCACTTGAAAGATGCTTCCTTGACAACCCCCATGCCTAGATTTAACATGGCGCCTGCACGTGTTTTGTGAGTTGCCCACATGGAAAATTGCTCCTCGGCGTAGTTTTTTAAGGGAGAGATGATGCCGATGTCTGCCGTTTGTGTCTTTGGGGTACAACCAGCCAGCACATACAGTGGATGCATGTGTGGCAAGTTCTTCCTAAGCCACAGATGAAACGTAGCACTACAATGCGGACGCCATGCATCAAGAACCACAAGCATGCGCACCTCACCAGCAATGGGAACATAAAACCTGCACTTTTGCTCATATTTTGGGTGCACAATCGACCGAACCCACTACATAGCGGTCTTTGTGTTAGCCCAGTGGTTTGGTGTGTGCGTCAACTGCCAGCCACAATCAGCAAGTTTGCGTGCGTGCATTCCCTTTGGGATACTGCGTGCAATTTTTCCTACGTAGATGACATGCATCGACAAAAAATCGCCGGCATACGAAGAGGTCACAAGCACGGTGATAGCATGCTTGTCATCAAAGCCAACAGTGCAAACTTCATTACCCCTAATGGGTGCGCAAGTGTGGTCAGATGCTGGGACAAGGTGGATGGAGGTGTGATCCGCGTTGATGACGAAAGCCGGCCTGATGCTGTGTTGTGCGACGAGGGTGGCTAAATGAATGAAAAATGCTCCACCTTCACTGGATTGTTGGCGGGAATCTTGTGGGCTTTTTTTGTGCTTACACGCAGTGCCCATGCCATGTGCTCCTTCACATCATTGCGTACCCTTGAGTGACTGAAGGCGCGGTCACCCATGGCTGCCAGGTCTTCAGGAGCATCCTGTGCAATCGGCATCTTGATTTCCTGACGGATGCTTTTGCTGTTTATTGGGTTCTCCATGCCATGGCCATGTGTTAGCGTAGACTTGATGGCCTCAACCAGCTCCGGCCGCCCCGCTAGAAATGCACGCTTGTCCTTGCTGCCATGCACGCACTTGCAGTTGTTGACATAAGTGGACGGCACACTCTTCAATGCCACTACAGCAGCCAGGGCATACTGTTGCTTCAGCACCTTGTCTTTATTAAACCAGCTTACGACGGTGGATGGCCCAAGACGGCCAAACACCAACATGACATTCGCAGTAAAGAAGCTTTGCTGTAGGTGCTTGACTCTTGCGTAGACACTCTTGTGGACTTTGATGGTGCGATAGATTGTTGGAAAGTGACCAGAAGTAAACCATTCACAGTACTGGCCACGTGTGCGGCCTGTGCTGCTGCTTGTAGTGTCTTCAGTGGTGGTGTTGAAGCTCACAATGACAAGCTCCAAACACTCTCTGTCTGTGGAGTCATCACTCTCTTGCTAGTTGGAGATGTCGCTTCCCAAGGAGCTGTTGTCACTGTCGTTGTTGTTGCTAACTGGAAGCGGTTGTTGTGGCTCCTCCAGGGGAACGTAGCCGTCAACACGACGTACAGGAAGAAGGGAAGTACTAGCATAATTCCTCTTTGGCTTTGGAAGCCTCTCCCTTGCCCTTTTTCTCTACGGCTGCACGCATGGCATCCTACATTTAACATTGTTTTACGTACGCCTCGAAAGAAGAAGATGCAGCAGAGCGGGAACCTGCAGTCGTCTCGCTAGAACTGCTTACAACCTTCCTAGTACTGGCAACCGCATTCCTTGAATTGGCCGCAGCCCATGATGTAGCTACAGTTGCCGAAAGTGACAGAGGAGTCGGCTACAAGGCTCTTTGGGTCAAACCGACGTCATGTGCAGGAGCGCGAGGAGCCTGGGAGTCGTTAAATTCCAGGGTCACTCGCTTGCAAGGGTGGCCAACAAGGCGGCGGGCAGGGGCTGGCCTAGGAGGAACTCCACGTCCAAGCAGCGTCTCAAGGCGTCGTACACGCTCCTCACGAGAAACCTTCTGCAAAAAGCAATCCATGGTGCACTGTGGACGGTTGGAAGTGACAGTGTCACACAGTGTTGGTGTGGGCTACATGCATAGTGACATGCGAGCACTCCTTTTGATTGAAAAAAATGCACATTCAATACATCGACGCAGAAACCAAAAATTCCATGACGTCATATGTTTTAGGATGTGGAGCGAAGAGCCACCGCGAGCAAGGTGATTGAGTTTTTGCTTCACTCTGGAATCGACCGAGTTGCTTTGATGAATTCACAGAGGCATTTACTTGCCAGTTTGACCAATAAGGACTCCAAAAACAAGAAAATGCTCAATTTTGCATAAAAAAAACAATGATTGCAAAAATAGTAGAAATAACATCGTCGAATACCCCAGGCAATAGGGTACATGGTGGTTGGATGTGCTTGATCTAATTGCTTGAGTATTAACAAGCCTGGTTCTCTTGTTGCATCGGAGATCCTTCCTACTTCTTCTGTAGCTGTTGCAATTTCTCTAGCTAACTTGTGTTCATTTTGGGGTCTTAAGCGCCATCCAACTTGTTAGGCTGGAACATGAGCTGGTTGGTAGCTCAAATTTATCCCATCGTTGGTAGCCACCAATGTTATCTCTCCCATAAATTTGATCCTCTTCTCACTTCTTTCTTTGCACCTTTGTGCCATTGCTATTCCGTCAACCACCCTCACATGTGTGCCCACCAGCTCATGCACCTAGACTCACAGCCATTTCAATAGATTAACATTGACAATATCATTGCATGACAAGCCTTGTTCTGGTCTACAATGCATGAACGAATACATGCCCATCTCAGGGAGTCGCTTCTTCTCTCATAGTGACAGATTACCGCTACAAGACACCCCTTTCCTTGATAACAGTCCATTACCTCCTACCTTGCCATCATTGACTTTACTAGTGGTTAAAAAAATTGATTTACCACTTCCTTTTCCCAGCAACAAATTTGTGATTAATCGTTAAGCTAATGCTTTTGAACCAACTTTGTGGAATCAGTCATCGACAATTGCATGACATCTTCATGGTAAAGAATTTGTCCTAGTATTGGCGTTTGTATTAGAACAGACAATCACCCTTCTGTATGAACCAATTATTTGAGCGTACAAGTTTGTGAATCCGCTACCATCGTTGCATTGGATTTTTGTATTGCAACTTTTGCGACATGAATTTTCTCTAACACATGAGGCAGAATAGACAGTTTATCACTGTGAGCCAGCTATCCCTTGCCGTAGATGCTTTCATTCAGGATAGGTGTTAAGCGGTGTGGCGTGGCATGGCGTGGCGTGGTGTGGTATGGCATGGTGTGATGTTGTGTGGCGTGGTGTGGCGAGGTGTAGCCTGGTGTGGCATGGTCTGGCATGGTGTGGCATGGCGTGGTGTGGTGTGGTGTGGTGTGGTGTGGTGTGGTGTGGTGTGGTGTGGTGTGGTGTGGTGTGGTGTGCCAGGTATGGTGTGGCGTTGTGTGGCGTGGTATGGCGTGGTATGGCATGTTGTGGCGTGTTGTGGCGTGTTGTGAGTGTGGTGTGGCGTAGTGTGGAATGGTGCGTCGTGGTGTGTTGTGGTGTGGTGTGGTGTGGTGTGGTGTGTTGTGATGTGTGGTATGGTGTGGTGTGGTGTGATGTGGTGTGGTGTGGTGTGGTGTGGTGTGGCGTGGTGAGTCAGTTATGATGGCTCAAGCGCTTTCCTCCTTGTACACAAAAAAAGAAATGATTGAACACCACTTCTTGCCGTTTTGACGCTCTGCTTGTGGACCTATCTTTGGGAAGTCCACCAACCTGTATACATGCATATGTCCCGTATTCATCCATACATGTGTCCATTTCTATATGCAACTACATGCATTCATCCATGGATCTTAACATGTAACATTATTCTCATTTGTATATGATGTATTAAGTTTTTGTGGTGTTTTCTTCACTTCCATATGATCCAACCATCCTATGTCAATGATTTTGTATGATTACGTGTGACAAAACAACATCATTTTCACAAAGGCAAAAACGTTGTGATACATAGTTTTTTTCATTCCTTCATGTTTCGTAACATCTCCCGTTTCCTAAGCAAATGGACTTAACAATTTGGATTTTAGTGTACCGTAAACTGGATCCAAGTACGGAGCTTTACCTGTTGGGCAGTCTAAGCGCAGAGCCTTGTTTGGTCATGCGGCTTGACTAGATGGCCCTTTTTGCTTGTTTGCCAACTATGGGGCCCTGACAACCAATCTTACAAAACATTGAGCCTTGTCCGCCAATCTCAGCGATGAAGGGGCCCTTCCCCACTGTCATACACACCAAAATCACACCACATTGTAGGAGGACTCATGCTAAGTCGAAAGCAAAAAGGGAAGGATGCATGGTTGAACTATTTACGACAACGCTCATTATTGATTTTGCACACTATGTTTTGTGATTCTGAGGCATGAATAGTTCCAAATGAGGTTCGGGGGTCAAGGGCCCATGCATAATTAAGTTTTCTTTTAAATGTAGGCTTTACATTCACTATTAGATGACCTTTCACAATGGAATTCAAAGTTTTGCCGATGGGAAGTGCAACCCCAATTCTTTCATGAACAGGGAGTCGTCGACCTGTAGCCACTTTGACAATTTTGAACCGTGATAATAATCCAACAGGCTCTTCCGTTGGTGTTGGTGCAAATGCGAGACTTGACACGAGTCCAGAATCTCTAGTCCGAGCCCTAACTTGGATTCGGAGTCTGGGCCCAGACTCAGATTGCAAGTCTAGACGAAGACTTGTGAGTTTAAAGACTTGCAAGTCTTGGTCCTCTGGACTCGCAAGTCTGGTATTTGAGACTCACAACTCTTTGGCCATAATCAGATCAAAAGAGCCATACTTCCTCTTATCTTCACAATTGTTGTTATGAATGCCATTGAATATGCATATACCTACATAAAAGATGCCAAACAAGTTAGATTTATTGTGTTTCAACTATGCAATCACAGTGTTTTACTCCCTGTCTCATGCCATGTGAGCACCTCTTAGACTTGCGAGTCCGAGTAGATCATGTGACCCTGGGCTTGGACTTGCAAGCCTGGGTGTGGAGTCAGACTTGCGAGTCCCAGCTTTTGACTTACACCCTTAACCTCGACACTAATGTCTATAGAAAGGGGGTCGTCTTATTGGGAGTTAGGAAGAACCAAGACCCATGCGTCAATCTATCTTTAGCTGTTTTGGAGTCCGTACAAGATAGTTCCTTGCTTGTTCCTCTTGCGTACAGAGTTACGGGGTGAAGTGAGCTCGTATTGTCGATTGGTCTGTATGGTGTTAGAGAACCAAAGCTAGTAAGGACCAATCATAGGTTGCAGGTTGGAGAACGCCCCAAAACATGTCCATTAACCGATGAGAAATGGGTACTCTGAAATCCAACAATGATCGTAAGTGAATGAAACCCATTCCTTCAAATTTGCTACTTTGATAATTGAGAGTAGGATTGTATCTTTAGGAATGATGTATTGCCATGTAACCTTCTAGCTTTCAATGGTTGAACACTTTACGGGGTTACGATCTCTCGTGGGGCAGATTGAATCTACCATTGTAACGGTTTTTGACAAAATACTCTACAGTTAAGCCAAAATTGCTTGTTTATAGTCTTTGTACCATTAAATTATGTACGAAATTGTTCGCAAGACGACCCTTGCGCTGACACCCTCACGATGTACACTCATCCCCCTCGGAACATTGGCTTTGTCCTCGGTGCAGGTTAACCATCCATGTCACGGAGCGCCCAAGACCTACATGGTCCTTCGCAATTGGCGCTGACACCCTCACGATGTGAGCCCAACTTCCACGGAGTAACGTGCCTTCCTATAGTTTGCCGCGCTATAGTCCGAATGGACAGGCTTCCTCGAGCATGTGAGACCCATGTCTCGACGATGTTACTCTTCTATGTGTGAATGCAGGCTCCATGGTGTGACATCGAGGTGGTATTGTTGTTCAGGTTGGCCAGAGGATTCTATCAGATGCGATATGACTAATTGTTTTCGACGAACTGCTTTACCGTTGAGCAAGAGCTGGTTATATTTAGTGTTCTTACCATTCATGTGTATGGAAATGTGCAGAGGTCTATCCTCGGACCATGTTTTGTTACTGTAGCGAGTCTCGCCCCTCGTGGCTCGGATGTGGCCCCCTAGGTTGTGGGTGGAAAAACGAGATGACTTGAGGGTTGGAGGCCCTCAAGTATCGCAGTTTTGGCCCAGGCGACCAAGCCTTTTGCCAGTACCATTTCAATGGTATGAGAGCATTGGGGTTTGAATCCGAGATGTTGAAATTGAGGATATCTCATTCCTAGGTGGGAGGGATGTAGTAAGACTCGCTCCATGTGGCTCGGACATGGTCCCCTGGGCTGTAGGCGCGAGAACGGGATGACTTGAGGATCGGAGACCTTTGAGTTTTGGCCTAGTCGGCCAAGATTTGCGCCAGTAACGTTGTAGTTAAAGCTAGTCTTGTCTTTGTGCTGAGGTGGAACCCTCTCCCCCCGTCCCCCCCCCCCCCCCCCCCCCCCCCCCCCCCGTCCCCGCACCCCAGTCCGTTACGAGCAAGGGCCAAAGAAAAATTTTTAAGGTTCAAATCATTCACTTTGTCGTCATTATAGGCCAACATGGGTTTGAGGGATTGTAATGTGTTTGCATACATCATGTGATGGGGCTCTTGAGTCGAGTCCTGTCCGAATAAAATAAGGATAAGAAGACATGTCAAGGAAAAGAACAAGCTAGATTTTCTATCTGTACATGCATCCACAGCGATTGACTCCCGCTCAATGGAAGTTCCAGACGGGTCCATCATGTGATGGAGGTTGTCACCCGCTAGACACCGTCTAGCCCCATCGGCCTCGAGGCCCGATCAGTCCTTATGGCCGAGAGAAACGCCTGAGACTTGCATTGTGTTCTCGTATCTCGATTAGAACAACGGACAAAAGTGGAGGGTCATGGAAGCAGGCTACTATCCAGGCCCATCACACGATGGTGGGCCCATGTCAAATAAGGACGGAAGCCATTGCGAGGGATGCCTATACGGACGGTGTCCATTTAGACTGTCTAGTTTCACTATAACTAGATTGGTCCTTAAGGGTATGGTTGGCGTGGCACAATTTACGGGCCCTGTCCTGCAAGCTACACGACCTGGACTTCGTTGTCGTATCTAGCAAACAACTCGACCTCGGCCGATCATTCGGTGGACACCGTTCGGAAGATCGACCAAGGTCGTGCAGATTGCCAGACACGCCACTGATGTAGAGGTTGAGTAGGTTAGAGTACAGTTCTGTAAATCGTGGCGTGCCAAACAAACCCTAAAAGCCCATCACGTGATGTATGGAAACACACTATGAGGACTTGAGTACTTGGCTCGCTCGCCACGTTCTCCATGCACGTTGAACGGAACCCACGCGTCGGATCTTGCCGGCACACTATCGCCAACGGCCTCCTGACGTGGCATGAACTTTATCTTGCTACTGTGTGAGCTCCGGGCGAGTCCACGAACCCCTCGTCCGTTTGGAGATATCACTTTATTGCATCTCAGTTCCCTTGCCGGACTTATCACGTCCTTGATGTGACAAACCGTTTGACTTTCTGTTCAAGAGCCCAGGTTCACGGCCAGATAGCTCATTGGCTTAGTACCTCCGTGTGAACGATAGGAGCTCTCGCTCCGCCGAAGCAGTCCGTGTCTGCCTTGCATGCGCAGCTGTTGCGTAGAAGGGGGGTTTTGCTTTAGGGAAAGATTTTTGCGGCATCCGACTCGTGAAGACGACGGGCATTGACCACCTTGCGCATGGCCATGATTCGATTTTCTGTGCACCCACCTCTATGTGGCTCGCTTCGGCCTGGCGGTTGGTGCGAACTCCTCTAGCCAAGTTCAGCCATGGCTGTACCCGCCGGCACCGCTCCGCTTCCCTCTCCGCTTTGCTCCGGTCAGCAGCCCTAAGTTGCTCAAGTCCGAACAGCGGCAAGGGATGGCCTTGGAATGTTGACGCTGCGGCAGCAGTGTTCTGCATTTCCTCTCCAACCCCACGTGGCGATTTCCGCCTTGACGCGTGACAGGCCGTGAAGTTTCGAAAAATTCCTTACCTTTGGGGGCCTCCAGTGATCGGGCCGAGGAGAATGCCGTCCGCGAAGTCAGCGGCGGCGATCGGTTTTGCTCTTTGCACGCCGACAAAGTGCCAGAATGTTGGACTGCCGTGGGCACCGTTGCGCATGCTTGGCGATGTCGGCAGCCTCCGCCGGAGGCAACGCGTCGATCAGCTCTTGACACGTTCGAACTGACAACACATGTGAACACTCTAGCACAGTGCACCACTACAGCAAAGTCGCATCCTGGGAAAGTAGAAGGGTTTTCTCGTCCCCTCCAAGTTGGAGGTGCTTGGAGGCTCCAACCGCCACTTCGCCCCCCATGTCTTCCAACTCTTCTTCAACCTCCTCCGGCGCCGCCATTTCCGACCACCCCACACCCATCACCATCCCCCACCTCAAAGCGTACGACCGCTCGCTCAGAGCCGCAGCGGCAGCAGCAGTCGGAGGAGGAGGCGGAGGGTTGGGGAGGCAGGGCTGCACGCCTGATGGTTCTCCGGCAAAACCAGCAGCAGCAGCAGCAGCGGCTGCGGCGGCGGCAGCGGCAGCAGGGCCTGTGTTCGCGGGCTTGGGTTTCGGAAGGCCAACAAGGAAGCTGTCAATGTCCTCTAGTGGTGGAGGTGGTGGTAGTGGCGGCGGTGGCAGCAGCAGGTTCTTGTCGCGTGCACTGTGCGTGCTGTTCGCCATGCTGCTGCTCTCCATTGTGTTCAGCGTGAATGTGAGTACCTTAATAGCGCGTGGGGAGGGGGGGGGGGGGGGATTGTCCAGTCAGTTTGATTGCCGATAAATGGTAAGTTTTGATGATGTCTGGACTCGAGTCGCAACGATGTAAACCAAGGTGTTTCCATATCTTTTGCAGGAGGTGCCAAAGCGTGGCTCGGTCCGGCAAATGTCATGGAGATGAGGTGGAAGTGGTATGCATGGGTGGATGCCTACCGCCCACAGACACACGGGCATGCACACACGCATGCACGCACACACAAACGCATGCACGCACACAGGCACGCACGCACGCACACATGCACGCACACATGCACCAACGCATGCACGCACGCATGCATGCATGCGCGCACGCACGCACGTAAGCACACACGCACGCACGCACACACGCACGCACGCACGCACGCACGCACGCACGCACACACGCACGC
>SZWC01002316.1:190601-203472 GCA_023375785.1 Penium margaritaceum | reverse complement strand
GCTTCCTCCTCCTCCTCCTCCTCCTCCTAAGCCCCTCCAAGCGAGAGTGCTCTCACAAGAATTCTCGATTGCGAATGGGGCGGCACGAGACATGTCTTGCGACAGTCTTGATCGACCCAATCGATCGAGACCCAGAATACTCGCTCTCGTACGTGCAAAAGTAAAAAAAAATTGGGCTCGATGGAGTTCGGTTGCCCAACACGGCAGAGTTTGCCGAAGATGAACTTCCTCCACTTTCCGCAGGTGCGATGGGCTGGTTGCCTCGCAAACTACCGGTCAAAGTAATTTCTGTCGATTTGATTTCTACTTAGAGTTCGCGATTGCATTTGCTGCCCATCCAGATGTAATGTCGAAGTCGGAAGATTATTGAGGTATCTAGGATTTTATTTGACTGTTGACGTTAACCAGATGACGTGAGTAGTGGTGTGTGCGCCGCGAGATGATGCCACGGCTGAGCGGTCGACGGACGTCGCCAGTCAAGTTCATGCACTTTATTGGGTCGAAAAGTGCAAGATTCCAAGACCGACGGAAGGAACAAGATTCTTTCATCGGCTAAAGAAACTTGTCCGCCGTCTGAGAAAAGGTTTCTTTGTTTTCCACAAACCCTCCCAAAGTTCTCTCGTTCGCGAGCACGTGTAACCTTAGCATCGAGTGGCCGGGAAAAAACACTTCTGCGATACATCAGTAACATTCAGCGAACTGTAGATTCGACCACTGATTTCTTTTCCCTCTGTCGTCTTGACTGAGACCTACTCTCTCTCTCGTGTCGGATATGATCGGAAGGCGGTCTCGCGAGCGACATCATCGAACGAGACCGACTCTCGCGTCGCCGAGAATGATACTCGCCAGTGGAGGGGCTTACCTCCTCCTCCTCCTCCTCCTCCTCCTCCTCCTCCAGTTCTCCATCAACCCTCTGGCCCCCATGTCCCCTTCCCCCTCCCTTTCCCATTCCCCACAGGTTCCTCCCCCACAGACTCCTCCCCTACAGATTTCTTCTTGCCCTGCCCTCTGCCTGCCACTGCTCCTTCCTGTGCCATGTATCCAAAGCCAACACGCCCATTGTCTCCAGTTCCCCACGCCTCCTCAGCCTCCCCTCCCGCCGTTGTTTCTTCCCCCTTTTCCCTTTTCCTCAACTGTTTTCTTTCCGCTTGTGACTGGGTTCCTAAGTGCCCTCCCTGCTCCCCTCCCCCGCATGCTTGTGTTTGCGCTGGCTGTATCTCAGGTTCCCTCCTCTGCAACGGAGCAGTTAGCCAGACAGCCTTTCGCAACCAAGACCAACCAGCACCACTTTGTTCTTCTCTCTCGGGTCCCCTGCCCTCCCCCTCCCTACCACTCCCCCTCCTCCCCTTCTCCTCATCACCCCCCTGTCGAATCAAAGATTCCCCAAGATGCACGTCTTGAGTTCTAGCGGTCCGGCAAGCGTCGGCAATGCCTTGGTCTCCAACGCACGGCGTGCGAGGGCATCGAGTGCAGACGTTTCTGTGCCCATGTTCATCCGCCTCGGCAGTCCTCTGCACGTGCCATGCCGATCGCAACTGCAGCGGCGGCGCCAGTGTCACCCAGCACAAACTCAGTCCAACCTGCACCACCGCAGTACTGTTGCTGCGTCTCCTCCTCTTGCTGCAGCAGCCAGGCCTGCTGCGACGGCGTCCAACCCAGCAGAGCAGCTCGAGGGAGCTGACCTCGAGGCGTGGACCGGCTCCCGCGCCCTCCTAGAAGCCCTTGGCCTCTCCCAGGAAGATTCCGAGATCCTTCTTGCCAAGGCCTTCGGCTGGCGCGACCGCTACTACTGGCGCGATGAGATGGTCGACCGGGTGCCAGCTGTCACCGACGTCAGCGCCGTGCTGGATTTCCTGAGGGAATGCGGGCTGACGGCGGATGCGGATCTGCAGAGGTTGCTGAGGGAGTTCCCTCAGGTCCTTGCGTGCGACCTCGAGGGAAGATTGAGGCCCAACGTGAAGAAGCTCGACGCGACGTGGAGGATCTCCGGCCCCTCTCTCAAGGGAGTGCTTCTGAGGAACCCTCTGCTTCTGGGATACACCGTGGATTGCGGCGGCGACTGCATCTCCGAGTGCGACTACTGCTGGGCAAGGTTCTGAGAGCTCTAGGCTATGTTCCCATCATTGTTATTGCATGTGGCTTCACATGTCCCAATGGTTTCTAAGCCCACCTAATTTCTAGTAAGCAGTGTGTGCCGAAGACCTCCGCTTGGGGGTAGTTGGGGACACGGTGGTAGAAGCTGTGTGTGGACTGCGCTCTTTTGCCTGGTAGCCACTGCAATCTAATTGTTTGACCAGTGTGATGCCTTGGGCCGAACCTCGGCAGGAGAGTGAAAGATTTGGGAGCACATCAAGGTGCACATGACTGTAACAATCTGCTCCATAGTGGAGGGGAATGTTTGCCATGTAAAGGGAATGCGAGACATACCTCAAACAGCGGAAGGAAAGACTACTCAACGGATACTGGTGGGCAGTATTGGTAAGGACTATCTCTAGCAATCCTTTTGATGGAAAAATGTGAACTTCGAAGGCAACATGGGAATGCCAATGAAAATGTTGAGAACAGATGTGCATGGTGCTCTCAAGCCACAAAGTTCACACGTGTGCGACTAACACAGTTTTCTTGGTCACAAGGCCCGGGCACTTGGTGGTCTATGTTGTTGCATGCCTAAGTTCGAGCACCTACCCCGTGACGATATTGTTGAGAGGTCTCCCACCTGTTGGTTGTGGTTGTGACACACGCGAGTGCCCTCTTGTCTCAGCGCACACACACACACCTAACCAATCCAGGTGATTGATCTTGACTGGGGCTCTCCGGTGCAAGATTGTGACACAGCTTGGAGCGCACAGTGGTGGTGACACCAGCAGGTAGAAAGAAACTAGGTAGCAGGTTGGGGCAGCTGCGTTGTTGATGCAACGTGCGGGCTTCCACGCTCGTTGCTTAAGTCAGCTGCCCCCTCAGTCCGCTGCTCTAGAATCTAAGTCTGGAAGCTCTGGGTTTGTTACTCAGAAGTGCGCGCGCCAGTGTTAGCGCCAGAAAACTGATAGTAACTGATTAGCAATGAAGAATGAACAGCAATGGGGGACCCCTCCAAGTTCTAGCCCCCCCCCCCCCCCCCCCCCAGCTCTGTAGAGCTTGTTACTCAGTTCATCAGCCAATCAGAAAATAGCTAATTTCAGGCTGGCAGGTTTTCTCGGTGAGGCCTGCCAGACGGCGGACAGCCCAAAACCCGGGCGACGTCCGTTTTGCCTCAAAACTGGACCATACCATAATACCGACGCTGCGAACCCAGCCGTGCGGTCAGAATCTGCTAGAAAAACAATAGCGAGGAGTTACGGCAGCCTGAACCCAGGCAGTGCCCACGATGGTTTATGCTGCCAATCAGGGCCATGCAACATGCAACTGGGACCTGTTGGTTTTTTGTGCTCATTGTGCTCTGTTGTGTCCTCCCGGCTTGTGTACATCGGCGTGCACATGACTGACGGCGAGACTCGACGCCGATGGAGTGTCGTCCGGTGGAGCCGACGCACGCTGAGATCGTCTCGCGGTTCGCTGGAGCCTCCTCTCTCCGGCGACGTGTTCAGCTCCATCGCCAGGCCTCCTCGGCGGTCGCACCGCCGGCAGTCACTGCCGCCGTAGTCGCTGTCTGCATGCGCCCAGCGCGTACAGTCATGCGTCGTCATGCACTGCCTAGGGTCCCACTTGCATGTTGCATGGCCCTGTTTGGCAGCATAAACCGTCGTGGGCACTATCTGGGTTTAGGCTGCCATAACTCCTCACTGCTGTTTTTCTAGCAGATTCTGACCGCACGGCTGCGTTCGCAGCGTCGGTATTGTGGTATGGTCCAGTTTTCAGGCAAAACGGACGACGCCCGGGTTTTGGGCTGTCGGCTGCCTGGCAGGCCTCACCGAGAAAACCTGCCAGCCTGAACTGAGCTATTTTCTCATTGGCTGATGAACTGAGTAACAAGCTCTACAGAGCTGGGGGGGGGCCTAGAACTTGGAGGGGTCTCCCATTGTTGTTTATTCTTCATTCATAATCAGTCATTATCAGTTTCCAGCTGCTTTCTGGCGCTGACTCTGGCGCGCACGTTTCTGAGTAACAAAACCCAGAGCTTCCAGACTTAGACTCTAGAGCAGCAGACTGAGGGGGCAGCTGACTTAAGCAACGAGCGTGGAAGCCCGCACGCTCCATCAACAACGCTGCGGCCCCAACCTGCTGCCTAGTTTCTCACTTGGTATCAGAGCCAGAGCGTAGCACCAGCAGCAGCAGCAGCAGACTGACGTACAGGTGCCAGACAACACCGGCGGACTCCCATACGCGCCAGTGCAGGGGAAATGCTGCCGGATTTCTTCCGGCAGCATTGACCCGCCTGGTGGCGGCGTCAAAATTTTTCCCACGGCCACAAGGCCAGGGAAAATGCTGCCGGATTTTTTTCCGGCAGCAGTGATCCCCACGCTGGACGCAAGGGAGTGAGCGGCCGACCACGCGAGGCACCTGCTGACGACGGCACAAGGCATTGACGTCCTGAGGTGTGACTGAACGCAGCAGCCAGCAGCAGCAGCAGCAGTTTGCCGCGGCAGCGAGTAGTGGCAGGAGCGGCCAGTAGTAGCAGCAGATAGCAGCGGCTGGCAGGAGCAGCAGCTCGCAGCAGCAAAAGCTCGCAGCAGCAACAACCGGCAGCACGAGCAGCTGTAGCGAGCAGCAGCCTGTAGTAGCAGCTGCTCGTAGCAGCAAGCAGCAGCAGCAGCAAGCGGCAGCAACAGCAACGGCAGCAGCAGCAGCAGGCGACAGCAGCAGCAGGCGGCAGCAACGGCAGTAGCTGCAGCAGCTCGCAGTAGCTGCAGCTGTGGCAGCCCGCAACAGCAGCTGCTGCAGCTGCAAGCAGCTAGCTGCTCGCAGCGAGCAGCGAGCAGCCAGCTGCTTGCTGCGAGCAGCCAGCTGCTCGCAGCGAGCAGCGAGCTACGAGCTGCGAGCTCCTCGCAGCGAGGAAGCAAAACCAAAAAAAAAAAGAAAAAAAAAACAACAAAAAAGGGGACCTACCCCCCCCCCCCGATCTGTCCCTGTGTTAAGGAGCAGCAGCAGCAGCAGCCGTAGCAGCAGCAGCCGCAGCAGCAACAGCAGCAGAAGCAGCAGCAACTGTAGCAGCAGTAGTAGCAGCAGTAGCTACGGCAGCAGCAGCAGCTGCAGCAGCCACACCAGCAGCAGCGGCAGCAGCAGCAGCAGCAACTGCAGCAGTAGCAGCAGCAGCAACAGCAACAGCAGCTGCAGCAGCAGCAGTAGCAACAGCAGCAGCAGCAGCAGCAACAAAAACAACAGCAACATCAGCAACTGCAGCAGCATCAGCGCCAACAACAGCAGCCGCGGCTCCAACATTTGCCGCTGTTGACGTCAGCACCCCTCTGCTGACGTCACTACTGACGTCAGTGTTGACGTCACTGCTGACATCATCTACACAAAAAAAAGGACGGTGAAAGGGGAAAGGGGGAACGCCAGAGGAGTGGGTAAACTTCCCACTCCCCCAACCTCTTGTTGAAGCAGCAACACAAAGAAAAAAAAAAACAAAACAGACATCAAGCTATCGCTGGTAGTCCAGGCGAGGGGGGGTCCTCCTCTGATGGGGGGACCCCTACCCCTCCTTTCTTGCAGCGATTGCTACAGCAGCAGCAGCAGCAGCAGCACCCGCCGCCGCCGCTGTAGCAGCAGCAACCGCGGCCGCAGGACCAGCAGCTGCCGCCGCCGCCGCCGCCATTGCTGTAGCAGCCGCCGCCATTACAGCAGCAGCAGCCACCGCCTCTACAACAGCAGCCGCCGCCGCTACAGCAGCAGCCGCCGCCCATACAGCAGCAGCCACCGCCGCTGCAGCAGCAGCAGCCGCCACCTCTACAGCAGCAGCCGCCACCGCCACTACAGCAGCAGCCACCGCCCATACAGCAGCAGCCAACGCCGCTGCAGCAGCAACAGCAGCCGCCCCCTCTACAGCAGCAGCCGCCACCGCTGTAGCAGCAGCAGCTGCTGCCCATACAGCAGCAGCCACCGCCTCTGCAGCATCAGCAGCCGCCGCCCTTACTGCAGCAGCAGCAGCAGCAGCAGCCCACTAGTAACGTTGGCGGCACCCCTCACCCACTTGTTGCTCTTCAGCAACAACTCGCTGCCTTGACACAGCAGCTTGCGGCGCTACAGCCAGTCGCCTCCCAAACCGCCACCAGCGCGTTGCCATCGTTCGTCCCTCCAAGGCACGCTAGCCCCGCGGTGTCCACCGCCACGTACTACTTAGCACAACAGCAGACTCAGCGCCAATGGCAGACAGTGACCTCCGTCCTTGGCCCCACTCTGGGTGCCGGCTGTAGGCAGAAGGACTTTGAGACGCCGCCACCGCCGCTTCAGGCCGGCGAGCAGTTCCGGAGCTGGGAGCTCAGCTTCCGGATCTGGGAGCAGGGGGAGGGTCTGTGGGCCTACTACACCCTCCCCTACGACTCCACCTAGGTCGACCAGCTATATGACGCTGGTCGCGCCGTCCGCGCCCTTGTACCCGTCGCCCCTCCAGCTTCCCGCCTTGCCCTGGAGCCCTTCCTCGGCGACTTCACCGCTGGCGCCATCCCAGACCCGGCAGCCGCCTGGCACGTTCTCACCAGACCCCATCGCCTGTCCAGCGACGCTGAGATGAGCCGCCTGCTCCGGGAGTTCAACTCCCTTCACATGGGGGAGGCCGAGACAGTCACTGCCTACTGGCAGCGAGCGGAGGACATCCTCTGTTGACTCGGCAAGTCGGCTCCACCCCCACTGTCCGCGCTCCTCACCATCAAGCGCGGCGCCACCAGCGCATACGCTGATGTCTTCGTCCACTATCCTCAGGACGTCCTCACCACTATGGAGGCCCAGGGCACTCTCATGCCTTGGGGCATACGAGCTCTTCCTCCGCATTGAGGAAGCTCGCCAGGAGTCCCAGCTCCATCGCACGGAGGCCCTTGCATCCCCTGCCGTCGCCTCCCCTGCCGTTGCCTCCGCGGCCGTTGCCTCCCCCGTCGCAGCTACCTCATCGCCCTCAGGGCAGAAGAAGAAAAGTCGAAAGAAGAAGGGCAAGGGTCCATCGCAACAGCAACAGCAGCAGTCGTCGACCGGTACCAGCGGTAGTAGCTCAGTCTGCCACAACTGTGGCCAGCCTAGGCACGGATGGTACACGTGCCCTCTTCCGACGGACGAGGCCCGCGTCATCGCCACCATGCGACGCCAGTGGGAGTGCCGCCTCGCCTCTGCCGCCATCGCTGCTGCTGGTCCTACCACTTCGACCTCGTCTAGCACTGCTCCCACTCCGACGACTCCGCCTATCCTGCAGCCACCCGCGCCGCAGCAGTACTACCTGCAGCACACGACCCAGCAGTTCTACCCTCAGCTGTCGGCACCTCCGCTGCCCTCGTCGGCCCCGTCACCCTACTACCCGGGCTCCGGTGCTGTCACTCCGCATTCTGTCTACACTCCTGGGCCGTCATCCCGAGAGCGTCAGTTGGAGCAGTTCATCGCGCTCCAGCTTGGCCTCCCTCGCCCTCCTCCCCAGGGAAGTGCGAGTTGCATCACCTCCTGCCCTCCCGCCCATTCCTGCGTGAGTGAAACTGAGCTGCGGTCGTGTCCAGTCTCCTCGTCTGTCTCGTTGTCTCCCGTGATCTCATCCATCCCCGTCCTTGACGACATTGCATGGCTTGACGACTGGCAGTCTCATTTCGCGCCTCCGTCCACCGTGTCCGCGTCCCTCGCGTGTTGCCATGTGACTGTGACTGATCTGGCGACCCCTGTCCAGGACCCTGCTGAGACCTAGATCATCGACTTTGGGGCCACGCATCACATGACGGCATCTTGCGAGGCCTTCAGTATGCTTGATCCCGTCGGCGATGTCTCCGGTGTTCGGACGGGCTCCGGACAGGTGTTGCCGGTCCGTGGAGTAGGCGTTGTTCGTTTCCGTGGACCGGCCGGTGACATCTTTTTGACCGATGTTCTCTTCTTCCCTGGCCTCGAGCTCAGCCTCCTGTCCGTGACTGCTCCTGACCGCATGAGCATGGACGTTGTGCACTCACGTGGCGTCGGCACTGTGTCGTTGCGTTCGTCGGGTCTTGTCGTACTGCATGCCGCCGCCTGTGGCAACTTGTGGCACGTTCCCCGCCTCGCTTCTTCCCCTCCCGTCTCCTCCCCGTCGGGTGCCACCGGTCATGTGTTCGTCACCAGCACGCTTTCTCCTCAGCACACCCGCCTCTTGCACCGCCGCCTTTGTCACGTCCACTCTGCCANGGTCCCGTCGGCGATGTCTCCGGTGTTCGGACGGGCTCCGGACAGGTGTTGCCGGTCCGTGGAGTAGGCGTTGTTCGTTTCCGTGGACCGGCCGGTGACATCTTTTTGACCGATGTTCTCTTCGTCCCTGGTCTCGAGCTCAGCCTCCTGTCCGTGACTGCTCTTGACCGCATGAGCATGGACGTTGTGCACTCACGTGGCGTCGGCACTGTGTCGTTGCGTTCGTCGGGTCTTGTCGTACTGCATGCCGCCGCCTGTGGCAACTTGTGGCACGTTCCCCGCCTCGCTTCTTCCCCTCCCGTCTCCTCCCCGTCGGGTGCCACCGGTCATGTGTTCGTCACCAGCACGCTTTCTCCTCAGCACACCCGCCTCTTGCACCGCCGCCTTTGTCACGTCCACTCTGCCATAGTAGAGAGCATGCTCCGCACCCAACCAGCCAAGGGCCTTGATCCGGAGACCTTCCCTCTCCCATGCCCCACTGAGTGCATTGACTGCGCTCAGGGCAAGATGCACCGGTCCACGTACCACCTCTCTTCCTCACGGGTGTCCGCCCCCCTTGACCTTGTCCACTCGGACGTCATGGGCCCTCTCCCCACTGAGTCCGTCGGCGAGCATGGCCGTTCTCTCCTCACTCTGACGGACGACTACTCCCGCTACCGTTGGGTTTTCTGCCTTCGGCAGAAGAGCGATGTCGCCCGGACCCTAGGCAGCGCATGACGACGCAGGCACGACAGTACGCGCTGGACGCATGCAGAGAGCGACTGCGGTGGCAGTGACTGCCGGCAACGCGACCACCGAGGAGGCCTGCCGATGGAGCGAAACAGGTCGCCGGAGATAGGGGGCTCCAGCGAACTGCGAGAAGACCTCAGCGTGCGTCGGCTTCACCGGACGACACTCCATCGGCATCGAGTCTCGCCGTCAGTCATCTGCACGCCGATGTACACAAGCCGAGAGGACACAACAGAGCACAATGAGCGTAAAAACCAACACAGGTCGTAGAGTGGTGGCCACAGCACCAACGCTATCCTTATGATGAGCCTTAGTTTAGTGATAACAACACATGCCAAAATGGGGGATACCTTTGGAGACATGCATGTTTGTGGTGTGACAGGTTTCCTAGATACTTGCATGACTCTAGCGTAGTGCACCGGGTTGCTGATCCCTCGGGACCACACGTCCGGTTTACACCGGCGTGTGGCGTTTAAACCGCCTGGAGCCCGCTTGCTCCAGGGTCAGGTTCGATCCCTGGGTGGCGTCCGGGCCCCACGTCGAGTGATTCGCGTGGGTGGCCTGGTCAACCCGTTTTCACCACTTCTCTCACTTGTTAGTTAGTTACACACTTGTTGCAACCCTCCTCTCTTAAGGTTTTGAGCTTGCCCCCTTGAGAAACTTCCTAGAACCTTCCTAACCGCTTGCCACTTAACTAAGCGTCAGCGCTCAGTCTGTGTGTGATGACAGTCGCAAGTCATGCACGAAACTGCAAGGGTCTGGGTAGGGACACGTTCAGAGTGTCAGGAAGTTCAAATATGAATGTAACTGTAGAGAGAGTTAACAAATGACAAGTCCACAACATGAATACCTGCCGCGGCGCATGACGGGTGTCGCACGCGGCAGTTCAAGGTCTGTCGTAAAACCGGCCCAAAAACACGGTTTTGGCCGTAGCTCTGCATAGACAAATCAGAACGCTACGCCGTCTGAACCTAGAGATGCAGAATCTCAAGCCGGACGCTACGACTGGTGACATGTATAAGTCCGGCACCTATCGGTGGACAGACAATGCAAAACACGCAAATCGGGCTCAAGAGCCAGTCCACCGAGAAAACTCTAGCGTCTACAGAAAAACCGCAAGGCACCCCGGCAAGTACCCAAGGCGTCGTGGCAGCTCTCTGGCAGCTACTGGTGGATGGAGCCACCACTCGTCGGTGCTCCGACACAAGCTGCGTCCGCATCAAGGATAGGCTGCAAAACAACAACAGGAGGTCCAAGACAGCATCCACGACGCTGGGACAGTCGTCGGTCAGCTCCGAGAAGGTGGTCCACCACCTGCCGACGCGTTGGTGTCTCTAGGGTCCGCATGCGGGACTATGTCGTCGCGCTCTCCTGTACCGCTACTCTCCTTGCCGTCGCTCGTGACAGGTGGAAGCCACACACACCAACACCCCGATCCATGGTTCCTCCTATAGCCTGCTACTTGCTTGCTTTCCTGCTTGCTTAGCAATCTCAGCTACCTACTGGTATCTGAGCAGGAGGGTCACCCCTCTTTGCCGCGACAATCCTGAGACCTTGTGAACCATCCTCGGGCCAGTCCTGAGTGGCGGGTGATCCCGCGCAAGTCACAACCCCGCGGTTGCGACAGCCTGAGGCCGCATTAGCAGCCGCCATTCTGTGCAGTTGCTTACTTCGCACCCGTGGCTCACAACATGCTCTATCCCGGCTTCTTCGAGACAGCCTGAGTCCCAGCAGCAGCCGCCGCTCTATGCCGTTGCTCACTTCGCGCCCGTGGCTCACGGTGTGCTCTATCCTGGCTCCTTTGACCTACGCACGCACGACGGGACCACCGCGTGGTGGTGCCGAGCCATGCCCCACTCTCTCGGGAGCCGTGCATGTATCTCTTAACAACGGCACACACCGCACCCTCACTCTGGGAGGTGTGGTTGCCTCAGGCGTCACTAACTAGGCAGCAGGTTGGGGCAGCTGCGTTGTTGATGCAGCGTGCGGGCTTCCACGCTCATTCCTTAAGTCAGCTGCCCCCTCAGTCTGCTGCTCTATAGTCTAAGTCTGGAAGCTCTGGGTTTGTTACTCAGAAGTGCGCGCACCAGTATTAGCGCCAGAAAGCAACTGGAAACTGATAGTAACTGATTAGCAATGAAGAATGAACAGCAATGGGGGATCCCTCCAAGTTCTAGCCCCCGCCCCAGCTTTCTAGAGCTTGTTCCTCAGTTCATCAGCCAATCAGAAAATAGCTACTTTCAGGCTAGCAGGTTTTCTCGGTGAGGTCTGCCAGACGGCCGACAGCCCAAAACCCGGGCGTCGTCCGTTTTGCTTGAAAACTGGACCATACCATAATGCCGACGCTGCAAACGCAGCCGTGCGGTCAGAATCCGCTAGAAGAATAGTAGCAAGGAGTTATGGGAGCCTGAACCCAGGCAGGGCCCACGATGGTTTATGCTGCCGAACAGGGCCATGCAACATGCAACAGGGACCCTAGGCAGCGCATGACGACGCAGGCATGACAGTACGCGCTGGATGCATGCACACAGCAACTGCGGTGGTAGTGACTGCCGGTAGCGCGACCGCCGAGGAGGCCTGTCGATGGAGCTGAACACGTCGCCGGAGAGAGGAGACTCCAGCGAACTGCGAGATGACCTCACCGTGCGTCGACTCCACCGGACGACACTCCATCAGCGTTGAGTCTCGCCGTCAGTCATCTGCACGCCGATGTACACAAGCCGGGAGGACACAACAGAGCACAATGAGTGCAAAAACAAACACTCCCCCATGACTCACAGGCGTAGTGCACATGGGCGTGCAGAGACACGGTCAACACACAGACTCCCCCAGGACACGCTGAAGTGCACGTAGAGACAAAGAGAGCAAGTCACGGACGCACGCCGACTGAACTCACAGCCTTCTTAAACGAGTCCCGCTTCAGTGCCTTGGTCACAAAGTCAGCCAGCTGCCGTGCTGTCTCATCCCACACGATGCTGATGCTGCCGTCGTGGAACAACGAACGCACATAGTGATACTCAACATTGATGTGTTTTTTGCGAGTGTGATGCACACCGTCATTGTCTGCAATGGCCATGGCACTCTCATTGTCACAATACAAGGTGATGGATGTGACAGACTGATGCAACTCAGACAACAGACGACGCAACCACACACTCTCACACGCGCCTAAGCCAAGGGCCACGTACTCAGCCTCAGCAGTGCTGCGTGCAATACACCCCTGCTTACCACTGCGCCATGACACAGCTGTGCCACCGATCAGGAAGATCCAGCCTGTGTGACTCTTACCGTCTAGACTGCCCGTCCAGTCGCTGTCGGTGTAGCCCACTACGACAACGGACGGCTGGCGGCGGAACATGAGACCTCGCCGAGGGGTCGAGACGACATAGAACAGCACTCAGATCGTGGCCTCGTAGTGGAGGTGATGCGAATCCTGAGAGATTTGGGCCAAGAGGTTGACGGCGAACGCGATGTCTGGACGCGTCGTCGTCGCTGGGAACATCAGTGACCCGATGATCCGTAGATATGTGGTCACATCAACTGGCTCCCCCACAACCGCTAGGTCAGGATTCTTCAGCTTCACCTGGCCGTCGGGCGACATGGGTGAGGATGCGCTGGACATGAGGGACAGGTCCTCGGCGAAGCGAGCTGACAGGGTCTGTACATAGGCATCCTGGTTGACGTGTAGGATGCCCTGAGAGGGATCACGCTCGAGCTCCATGCCCAGGAAGACTTGGGCAGACCCGAGATCCTTCATCTGGTAGGCGGCGTGCAGCAAGTCCTTGACACGCTGGATGGCGGCCGTGTCTGGCGACACAATGAGGAGATCGTCAACGTATACCAGAACTGCGGCTAAGGTCTG
>SZWC01002316.1:175877-186761 GCA_023375785.1 Penium margaritaceum | reverse complement strand
CACGGAAACGAATAACACCAACACCATGGACCGGTAACACCTGTCCGGAGCCTGTTCGGACACCGGAGACATCGCCGACAGGGCCAAGCATATTGAAGGCCTCGCGAGAGGCCGTCATGTGATGCGTGGCCCCGGAGTCGATGATCCAGGTCTCAGCAGGGTCCTGGACAGGGGTCGCCAGATCGCTGACGGTCACATGACAACAAGCAAGGGACGCGGACGTGGTGGAAGGGGGCGCGAAACGAGACTGCCAATCATCAAGCCATGCAATGTCATCAAGGAGTGGGGTGGAGGAGACCACAGGAGACGACGAGACAGATGAAGAGACGGGACAGGGCTGCAGCTCAGAATCAGTCATGCAGGGCGGTGTAGGAGGACAAGAAGTGATGCAAATCGCACTTCCCTGGGGAGGAGGGTGAGGCAGGCCAAGCTGGAGCGCGATGTACTGCTCCAGCTGACGCTCACGGTCGGATGGCCCGGGAGTGTAGGCCGAGTACGGAGTCACAGCGCCGGAGCCAGGGTAGTAAGAGGACTGGGCTGACAAAGGAAGCGGAAGCGCCGATGGCTGGGAGTAGTAGTGCTGCTGCGGGGGCGTCTGTAGGACAGGCGAAACTGTCAGAGCGGCCGAGCTGCTGGACGAGGTTGGAGTGTCAGCAGTAGCGGCAGCGGCAGAGGCAAGACGGTGCTCCCACTGGCGTCGCAGGGTGGCGATGACGCGGGCCTCGTCCGTCGAGAGAGGGCATGTGTACCACCCGTGTCCAGGCCGACTGTAGTTCTGGCAGACCGCGCCACCACCGCTGGATCCGGTCGACGACTGCTGCTGCTACTGTTGCAACAGACCCTTGCCTTTTCTGTTCTTGCGCTTCTTCTTTGTTTTTGATGACAATGAGGTAGCTGCGACGGGGGAGGCGACGGCCACGGAGGCAACGGTAGGTGAAGCGACGGGGAGGGAGGCACCGGCAGGGGAGGCGACGGCAGGGGATGCAAGCGCCTCCATGCGATGGAGTTGGGACTCCTGTCGAGCTTCCTCAACACGGAGGAAGAGCTCGTACGCCCAGGGCATGAGGGCGCCCTGGGCTGCCGTGGTGGAGAGGACGTCCTGGGGGTAGTGCACAAAGACTTCCGCGTACGCGCTGGTGGCGCCGCGCTTGATGGTGAGAAGCGCGGATAGAGGGGGCGGAGCGGATGTGCCGAGACGTTGAAGGATGTCCTCTGCCTGCTGCCAGTAGGCAGTGACCGTCTCGGTCTCCCCCATGTGTAGGGAGTTGAACTCCCGGAGCAGGCGACTGATCTCAATGTCGTTGGACAGGCGATGGGGACTGGTGAGGACATACTAGGCGGCGGCACGGTCTGGAGGGACGTCAGTGGTGAAGTCGTCGAGGAAGGGCTCGAGGGCCAGGCGGGACGCCAGAGGAGCGACTGGGACTGAGGCATGAACGGTGCGACCAACGTCATACAGCTGGTCAGCCTAGGTGGAGTCATAAGGGAGGGTGTAGTACATCCAGAGACCCTCACCTTGGGCCCAGATCCGGAAGCTGAGTTCCCAGCTCTGGAACTGCTCGCCGGCCTGAAGCGGCGGCGGCGGCGTCTCAAAGTCCTTCTGCCTGCGGCCGGTACCCAGAGTGGGGCCAAGGACGGAGGTCACTGTCTGCCGCTGGCGTTGAGTCTGCTGTTGTGCCAGGTAGAATGTGGCAGCTGACACAGTCGGGCTGGCATGTCCTGGAGGGACAAATGACGGCAGCACACTGGTGGCAGGCTGGGAGGCTGGTGGCTGTAGCGTAGCAAGCTGCTGCGTCAAGGTGGCGAGCTGGTGCTGAAGAGCCACGATGGGATCAGGGTCGTCGCCGACGACACCAGCGGGCTGCTAGGGCTCCTGTGGTTGCTGCTGCTGCTGCTACTGCTACCGCTACTGTTGCTGCTGCAGTGGCAGCCGCTGCTGTTGTTGCTGCTGTTGTTGCTGTTGCTGTTGTTGCTGCTACTGCTACTGGTGTAGCGGTTGCTGCTGCTGTTGTTACAGCCGCTGCTGCTGCTGCGGCGACTGGCGCGGCTGCTGCAACAGCTGCCGCTGCTGCTGGTACTACTGCTGCTGTTGCTGCTGCTGCCACTACTGCTGTTATTGCTGCTTTTGTTGCCACTGGTGCAGCTCTTGAAGCTGCAGGCGCCGCAAGAAAGGGGAGGTGGGGGTCCCCCCGCAGAGGAGGACCCCTCCGCCTCGTGAGAGTCAACCATGGTGTGTCCAAAGCCTTGTTTTTTTCTGTTTGTGTCCTTTGTTGTTGGGTGTGTGCTGCTGATGTCAAGAGTGACGTCTGCCAAGGATGGCAGACGTCAGTAGAGTCGCCTGGTGTCCTCCTGGTTTCCCCCTCCCCTTTTTTTGTGTATGTGGTTGATGACGTGAGCAGTGACGTCAGCGGACAGCCGCCGACGTCAGCAGTGGTTGCTACAGACGATGCTGTTGATGCTGCTGCTGCTGCTGCCACTGCCGTTGCTGCCGTTGTTGTTGCCGCTGCTGCAGCTACTGCTGCTGCTGCTGTGCTGCTGTTGCTACTACAGTTGTTGCTGCTACTGCTGCTGCTGCTGGTGCTGCTGTTGCTGTGGTTGCTGCAGCTGCTGCTGCTACCGTAGCTGATGCTGCTACTACAGCTGCTACTACTGCTGCTGCTGCTGCTGCTGCAGTGGCTGCTGCTGCTGCTGCTCCTTAACAGAGGGACAGATGGGGGGGGGTCCCCATTTTTTTGTTTTTTGTTATTTTTTTATTTTTCGGTTTTGCATGCTCGCTACGAGCTCCTCGGAGCGAGCAGCTTGCTGCTCGCTGCTCGCTACGAGCAGCTGGCTGCTCACATCTGCAACAGCTACTATTGCGGGCTGCTGCAGCTACAGCTGCTGTGAGCTGCTACAGCCGGCTGCTGCTGCTGCCGCCTGCTGCTGTTGTTGCTTGCTGCTGCGAGTAGCTGCTGCTGCAGGCTGCTGCTCGCTGCAGCTGCTGGCGCTGCCGGCTGCTGCTGCTGCGGGCTGCTGCTGCTACGAGTTGCTGCTGCTGCCAGCCGCTGCTATTTGCTGCTGCTGCTGGCCCCTGCTGCCATTGTTCGTTGCCGCGGCAAGCTGCTGCTGCTGCTGTTGCTGGCAGGTGCTATCAGTCACACCTGAGGACGTTGTTGTCTTGCGCCATCGTCAGCAGGGGCCTAACGTGGTCGGCCGCTCACTTCCTTGCGTCCAGCGTGGGGGTCAGTGCTGCCGGAAAAAATCCGGCAGCGTTTCCCTTGGCCCTGTGGTCGTGGGGAAAACTTTGACGCCGCCACCAGGCGGGTCAATGCTGGCGGAAAACATCCGGCAGCATTTCCCCTGCTCTGGCGCGTATGGAAGTCCGCCGGTGTTGTCAGGCACCTGTACGTCAGTCCGCTGCTGTTGCTGCTACGCTCTGGCTCTGATACGATAGGAGAAACTAGGCAGCAGGTTGGGGCAGCTGTGTTGTTGATGCAGCGTGTTGGCTTCCACGCTCGTTGCTTACGTCAGCTGCCCTCTCAGTCTGTTGCTCTAGAGTCTAAGTCTGGAAGCTCTGGGTTTGTTACTCAGAAGTGCGCGCACCAGTGTTAGCACCAGAAAGCAGCTGGAAACTGATAGTAACTGATTAGCAATGAAGAATGAACAGCAATGGGGGACCCCTCCAAGTTCTAGCCCCCCCCCAGGTCTGTAGAGCTTGTTACTCAGTTCATCAGCCAATCAGAAAATAGCTAATCTCAGGCTGGCAGGTTTTCTCGGTGAGGCCTGCCAGACGGCCGACAGCCCAAAACCCGGGCATCGTCCGTTTTGCCTGAAAACTGGACCATACCATAACACCAACGCTGCAAACGTAGCCGTGCGGTCAGAATCCGCTAGAAAAATAGTAGCGAGGAGTTATGGCAGCCTGGACCCAGGCAGTGCCCACTATGGTTTATGCTGCCGAACAGGGCCATGCAACATGCAACAGGAACCCTAGGCAGTGCATGACAACGCATGCACGACAGTACGCGCTGGACGCATGCAGACAACGACTGCAGTGGCAGTGACTGTCGGCAACGCGACCGCCGAGGAGGCCTGCCGATGGAGCTGAACACGTCACCGGAGAGAGGAGGCTCTAGCGAACTGCGAGACGATCTCAGCGTGCGTCGGCTCCACCAGACGACACTCCATCAGCGTCGAGTCTCACCGTCAGTCATCTGCACGCCGATGTACACAAGCCGGGAGGACACAACAGAGCACAGTGAGCGCAAAAACCAACACTTTGACCTACTCATGCACGACGGGACCACCGCGTGGTGGTGCCGAGCCATGCCCCTCTCTCCCGAGAGCGGTGCATGTATCTCTTAACAGCGGCACAGACCGCACCCTCACTCTTGGAGGTGTGGTAGCCTCTTGCGTCACTACCCCTATGGCACCATCTCCCCTCAGCCATCCTTCGCCCCTTCTCGCCGTGCTTCTACCACCGCACGCACGACGGATACAAGGGTACCACCTGCTGCACCCACATTCTGTGTGGTGCCTCGTCCTAGCCCACTCAGCTGCGCCGGACCGTGCCCTTGTTCGCTTGCTCCATACGTGCAGCCGTTGCTCCGCTCCATTCCTTGTAGCAACAGCGCCAACCTTAGCAGCTGAGCCCTATCCTGCACACCCCAAGCACCTCGGGCCGCCCCCAGGCAGCCCAATATTCGGCATGCTGGCGTCTCCGCCTGGGACCGAGCCTATCCCCAGGTCACCCACAGCAGAGTGGGAGCGTGCCCCCATTGACGAGGAGCTCGCACACTACGAGGAGCGTGCGGAGAGGGAGGTGTGGTCGAGGGTCCGTCAGAGCAGCCCGGGATATCACCCCAGTGTGGACTACGATCCCACAGACTGCTACGAGTGGGCAGACGCAAAGGACTACGCAACTCATCGCCAGTCAGCCGCCGACGACTCTCCGACGACGGAGAACGGACCAGCTACGGCGCCGCAGCGTGATCACAGACCTCTTCATTCACCGGTAAGCCCACCCATTGCCCATAGAACGCGCCAGCAACGCCGTCGTGCTGCTCCTCGCCGCGCGAATTCACCCCCTGCGGCAGCAACATCTGGAGCCACTGCTTTGCGTCATGTCGCATCTCCAGCTGCATTAGTTGCAGAGTTAGCGTCCACTTCGCCTCCTGATATTCTGGCAGCTCTGCGGGCTGCCCTTGTATCCAATGCTGCTGTGGCGTCCACTTTTGCAGCCACTGCACGTGCCGCACGTGCGCCAGCCAGCACAGCCGTTGGGAGAGCCATTGATTCTTACACTGTGACTGCAGTTGATCAGGGACCTTTAGCAGCCGCTGCTGTCAACATAGTTACTCAGATTGCCGCAACAGCAGATGAAGTCGCATCAGCAGCAGCAGCAGTAGCCACAGCACTCTCCAGTGCAGTTGACTCCATCCGCATTCTCCACCTCACCCGCTTCCGCATCTGTTGCTACTGGCTCATCTTCCTCTGACCCTCTTGCAGTCGCCACAGCCACCGGCGCAGCTGCAGCCAACGCACTTACCCCATCAGTACAGCGCAAACCCAACTTTGACTCTGCTCCACCCCACTTCACCTCCAACCTCACATTCCACTCCTGAGAGGTTTGCTTCAATGCGTGGGCATAGGGGGAGCAGCTCTGGGAGTATTACCATGAACCCAATACCTCTGCCAATCCACCCTTTGTGCCAGTCGAGTCTGAGTGTGCACATGCTGTCCGTGCCCTCATTCGGGCCGGACCCGATGATCTCACTGATGAGATTGGGTCTTACAATGCTGACACTACACGCCGCACCCCCGCTGACCCAGTTGGTGCTTACGCACTGATCAAGCGGCGCACGACAGTCACTGGACATGCCGCACAGAGCGTTCTCACCTTCGAGTTCAACACGCTCTCCATGGGTGCTGATGAGACTGCTGACACTAATTGGGCTCGCAGTCTGCGACTACTGCGCGACCCTGGCAAGGTCGCTCCTGGTCAGCTCCCAGTTGTTCTCTCCATTGTCAACGGTCTCATCCCGGAGCTCAGTGACATCTTCCGCGAGATGAAGGCAATAGAGCTTGAGCGTCTGGCTGCCATCCCTGTTCCCGCTGACGCACCCCCTGGCATTGGTGCATTGTGGGAGTTTACCTTCCAACGTCTGACCGACTGGTGGAGCTCACTACAGAAGAAACGCATTCATCGTGCCGCCGTTGCAGCAGCAGCCACCACACTTCCTCCTTCCTCCACCTCCTCTGCCTCTGGCTCATCCTCCACTACCACCTCTACCACTACTGCCGCATCTCTTACCGCACAAGGGGGTGGTCGAGGTGGGGGAGGCGGTAAAGGTAAAAGCCGAGAGGGTTTCTCTGGCGGTGGGGGGTAAGGCAGAGGTGGCAAGGATCGCGGTCCTAATAGATCCGCATCCCCCACTTCCTCCACTAGCATTGTCACGTGCTAGAACTACGGCGCCACCGGTCATGCGGTGCCCAAGTGCCCTGCTCCACTTGACGATGCTCGCCTTGCCTCGGCTATGCGTGCACACTAGGCACGCTCCTCGGGGTCGGGTGGCGGCTCCGCACGCTCCTCCACATCCGCAGGGTCCATTGATAACATACACTCTCTCGCTCCTCCTTGCCTGTAGCTGTTGCCTACAGCATTGCTCTCTCCTCACCGCCCCTGCCCGCCCCCTGGGGTTGGCCCCCGGGGTTTGCCGGATCTGTCTACCTCAGACCTCCCTCTGGCTTCTACACCCCTCTGCCATGGGCGTCTTCCACTCTCGGCCCCTAGCGTCCTTCCTCCGGCGTCCTCATCACCGCTCCATATGAGGACGACCGCCAGCTGGACTCTGCACTCTCCCATGCCATTCACCAACGTCACCTCCGTGATCGGGGAGGTGAGAGTGTGCGTTTGGTTGAGGGGGGGCTTACGTGTGCCGTTGATTCATCTCTTTGTGGGCCGCCCCCGGGTCATGTTCAGGGTTGTTCCCAAGTCGATGTTTCGTGGATTGAATTATGGCAGTCGTACAGTCTTCCCCGCTGTCTTGTCGCCTGTGGCCAGCGTCTTCCCCCACGCTCTGCCATTGCCGCCGTGAGTCGTGACCTTGCGTCTGTCCGCATGACGGGTGGCTTCTGGATCCTTGATTCAGGGGCCACCCGCCACATGACCTCTTGTCATTTTTTGTTCGTTTCTCTCGGACCCGTTGGCTCTGTTTGCTTTGTTCGTACCGGTTTTGGCCAGCTTCTCCCTGTCCAAGGTGTTGGGGTTGTCCGCTTTGTTGGCCTTGGGGGGGAATGGTTTCTCCCTGACATTCTGTATGTGCCCGCTCTTGAGCTCAGTCTGTTGTCTGTCACAATGCTTGACGACCAGGGCATGGACTTCTCCTCCAGCCGTGGCATTGCATCTGTGTTGCTTTGCACCACTAGTCGTGTTCTGCTGAGTGGCACTCGTTGTGATTGCTTGTTTCGCGTGCCTTCGTTTGCACCCCATCCCTCCTCCACCGCTCTTGTCCACGTGACTCGCTCCCTCACTCCACCACATGCACAATTGCTCCATCGGCGCTTTTGTCACATCCACACTGCTGCTATTGATAGCCTGCTACGGGACATGCCCAGTTATGGCCTTGATGCGGACACGTTCTCTGCCCCTCGCCCTGCTGACTGCCTTGACTGTGCCCAAGACAAAATGCATCGCTCCCCATTTTCCACGTCTGAGTCCCGCACGTCTCACCCGCTTGATCTCTTGCACGCTGACGTCATGGGACCTCTTGTCCATGACGCTCTTGGGGGTGCTGGTCGGTACGTCCTCTGCCTCACGGACAACTTTTCTTGCATGCGCTCGGTCTTTACCCTTCGGCAAAAAAGCGATGTTTGTCCCACTCTCGAGACCTGGCTGCCTCAGGCTGAACTGGCCTGTGTTCGCCGTCTCATGGTCTTTTGCTGTGATTGCGGTGGTGAATTCATGGGTCCCACTGCCTGCTTCTTGACGACTTGTGGGGTGTGTATGGAACCTTCGGCTCCCTACACACCCCAACAAAACGGTGTCTCTGAACGCTGGAACATCACCCTTGCTGACGGTGTTCGTACTCTTCTTAGTGCGTCCTCCCTCTCCCCCGTCGTTTCCTTCGAGGCGATGTGCTATATGACCTGGCTATGGAATCGTGTTCCCACGGTCCTCTTCCCCGCCACGTCACTCCCTTTGAACGCTGGTACGGCCGTCGTGCTGACCTCCGTGTGGCTCGTGTCTGGGGCTGTGTGGCTGCTGTCTAGCTACCCGAGGACTTCCGTGAAGGCAAACTTAGCCCTCGCGCCCGTCTCTGCACCTTTCTTCGTGTTTTTGCCATGTCAAAGGCATGGCGCTTCTGGGACCTTGACCGCTCCCGTGTCATTGAGTTGCATGACGCCCTCTTCTTCGAGGATGTCTTCCCTCGTGACCTATCTCATGTCCCTCCTCCTTCATCTCTCTCCTCACTTCGTCGGCTTGGGGGGATGGGTCTCTTCCAGCCTCCGATCTCTGAGCGTTCTCCTCTCCCTCTCACACAGCATCCCCTGTCACTCCCACGGACAGTGACGAGGACTCCTCCTCGTCCTCCCATGCCTCTTCTGAGTCGGGCACATTAGAGCCCTCCTCGGAGTCCGTGACGTCCTTGCCCTCAGCTGGCAGTCCTGCGTTCTCACCGTCTGCTCGCAGTCCTCAGTCCTCGCACTCGGTACCCACTCTCACACAGTCCCCTGCCCACTCTACTCCCAACTCCTCTCCTGGCTCTGCGTATTCTCCGGTGATGGACACTACCGTAGGTGACGCTTATAAGGCTCCGGTCTGTGGCCCTGAGCAATACATTCATGGGGGGAGACTGCGTGCTCTCCCTCCCTCTCAGTCCTCTTAGCCCTCTCATGAGGACGCTTGTCCTTCCAGGACGCCTGCTGAGTCTGTTCTCGTTGGCTCGACCAATGCCTCTCAGCCCACTCAGCGGGTCACCCACTACAACTCCTCTTCCTCCACAGCTAGTCACTCAGTGCGACCCACCGGTCTTGATGCACTAGGCCTGTCTGTGAGTGTTGTACACCCCAACTCTGCCATTGGCTACGCTCTTACAGCCCATGAGTTCCACAACGCTCTTGAGTCCTCCGTCGCCGGTTATGTCGCCACTTGCTTCGTGGCCTCTGGCCTTCCCACTCTTCCCCCTGAGCCCACCACTGTTCGGCAGGCTCGTGAGGCAGCAGACGCTGACCTCTGGGAGAAGGCCATGCAGGAGGAGCTCACGGCCCTCGAAGAACATGGAGTCTTTGAGCTCGTGGATCTCTCTGCGGGCCTCAAGGCAGTCTCTTCACGGTGGGTCCTTGGGCTTAAGCTGAAGCCGGATGGAACAGTCGACCGGTACAAGGCTCGCCTTACGGCTGAAGGGTTCTCCTAGATCCCTGGAGTTGACTTTGATGAGACCTTTGCACCGGTCGGCAGGTACACCACCGCTTGAGCACTGTTGAGTCTTGTCACCCAGCACGACTGGGAACTGGAGCAGATGGATGTCAACAACGTTTTCCTACATGGGAAGCTTGACGAAGAAATCTACATGATCCAACCCCCCGGCTTCACTGATGGCACGAACAAGGTCTGGCAACTACGCAAAGCACTCTATGGACTCAAGTAGTCACCGCGTTATTGGAACATGGAGATCTCCTCTACTCTCGAGTGGGGAGGTTACCATCGCAGCACGGTTGATCCAGCGCTCTTCTTGAGCACCCCCTCAGAGCCGTTCGTTGCCATATTGGTCTACGTCGATGACCTGCTCATCGCCTCACCCAGTCCTGCAGCTGTCCAGTCAGTGAAGAATCTGCCGCAGTCTGCATACAAGATGAAGGATCTGAGTCCTACACGAGTGTTCCTGGGTATGGAGCTTGAGCGTGACCGCCGTCGTCGCACCCTGCACATGCACCAGGCTACATGCATCCGCACGCTAGGGGAGCGGTTTGCCTCACTGCTTGTAGACATCCCCACTGCATCGACACCGATGACCCCAGCAGGTCAGCGCCTACTGAAGTCACTGGACTCAGCACAGCTGGGGGAGCTCGTTGATGTCACCGACTATCTCAGCGTGGTTGGCTCCCTCATTTATCTTGCCACCACCACTCGTGCAGACGTTGCCTTCTCGGTCAACTTTCTTGCCCAGTTCTCCTAGCAGCCTTGAAAAAAACACCTTGAGGCCACACTATGTGTGGTCCACTACGCGTTGTCCACTGCACGCGTGGGACTCTGCTACCGTGTCCAGCCTTCAGTGGTCGTTGACGGCTACACATACAGTGACTGGGCACATGACACGGATGCTCGTAGCCGCACTGGTTACATTTTTCTCGTCGGTGGGACTGCTCTCTCTTGGAAGAGTGGAAAACAGGGTTGTGTTGCTCGAAGCTCCAACGAGGCTGAGTACATGGCTCTGGGTGCAGGTACGTGTGAGAGTCTGTGGATGTCCCACGTGTTGTAGCAGTTGCATGTTCTCATTTGCTGCATCACCCTGTGCTGTGACAACCAAAGTGTAAAGGCAATCGCTGTGCACGATGGCATGCATCATTCTCGCACAAAGCACATCAACATTGAGCATTACTTTGTGCGCAAGCGCATTGCTGCTGGAGAAGTTCAGGTTGTCTGGGTCGACCCTCGTCAGTAGCGTGTAGACTTTCTCACCGAGGCACTCAGCAGTGGCATGTTCAAAGCGGCCGCGCATGCTATTGGCTTGCTGCATTCTCGTGATGCCCCAGGTTGATGTGAGTCCTGTGATGTATCCTTTGTTCTATGCGTGTGTGCTCTGTTTGTCTGTGGGTCATGGGGGAGTGTTGGTTGAGGTTGTGACACACGCAAGTGCCCTCTTGTCTCAACGCACACACACACACACACACACACACACACAG
>SZWC01002316.1:135449-158448 GCA_023375785.1 Penium margaritaceum | reverse complement strand
GGGGGGGGGGGGGGGGGGATTGCTTGACCTCGGCTTGACCGAGTGTGGAGCTTAGAGCGAGAGCAAGCTCGTCCGCTCACTTGCTTGCTTCACGTGCCCTGCACCCCGAAGGGTTGTACTGCTCTTTAATGTGACCGGCTCGGTCGTGTTTGAAAAACCCCTATTGTTGCATTCTTCAATCTATGGTGTCTGGCCATAGTTGAGGGTTCCCTTCTTCTTGCTTTGCACCTCACTGATGTATCCTCTCCCTCCTACACATCCCCATCACACCAAAAGGCATGCACGGGGAATTCACGTGACATAGAAGATGAAACCATACAGCAGAGGTCTCCCGAGGCACTGGAACAGTCAACCGTGTGCCCAGGTCTCAAACGACGAGAAGATATGCAATGTACCCCATACACATCCAGACTCTAAGGTGACACAAAGGCATTACCGGCTAGCCAGGCTAAGCAAGTATAGGCCTCCTGAGACGTCAGAACATGTCACCGGACATCCAGGTCTCAGCCACATGCAAGCTATACACGTCTGATTAGCAATTAGTGATGGGTCTCCCTAGGCACTGGCACAAACCACCATGTGCCCGGGTCTCAACCACCAAGGCTCAACGAGAAGTGTCTTAAACACACAGAATCAGCATTTAGTCAGCACACCATGCTTTCCGAGTCTCGGAATGAACAGAAGCACCATCAGGTCTCCTCATCCTACAGGTACAATCCACCGGGTACGCGGATCTCGACCCACCGAGAAAACTCTGCTTGCTCCCAAAAAACCAACCAGGCTTCCAGAACACATCGGTCGCGTTTTGCCAGCACTGTCGTAGGTCGTGGAGAAGTCTCAGGACACTCCAGAGGTCCATTATGTCGTCATGCTCTCCTCTACCCTGTACCATCAACGTGGGGTACATGGGTAATCCATCTCTGTCGCTTGTGATGGGTGGAAGCCACATGAACTAACACTCCCCCTGGCTGACATAGCCGTCAACACAAGAGCAAGTGAGCCAAGACATGGAATGATGGCTCGTGCAAAATCGCACCGAGCATCAATCAACCACACACATATACTGACTCCTCCAAGTACAGAGGGAAAGCATGGTGTCCTCCACAGTGAAGCACAGTGAAGGGCACAAGGTCTCCTTGTGACTTTGGTACAACCTACCAAGTGTCGGGGTCTCGACCATACAAGGAGTCTCACACATGCACACATATACTAGCACAAAGCGCATCATCCACAGGTCATAAAGCGAGAGGATCTCCTCGTGGCAATGGTACAAACTACCAAGTGCCCCGGTCTTGACCAAAAATGTACTATGATTGCACGTGCAATCACATGCATATGGTGTGCAAAGATCCCTCATCATGCAACTCTCGTCACATTGCAATAGGTCAACGTCCATAGAACACTTCCCCTAGGCAGAGGAGCTTGACGTCGATGTGCTAAATCGAGGTGCTGATGTCGTACTGGCCAAAATGGATGCCAGAAATAGATGCTCACTCCAACAAGCACTAGCATGGATAACTCCTCCCTCTGCAATCTTATGAAAGTAACGTGTCTTCAGTGTACAATTACGAAACTGCTCCACCTGTCATGCATAAGTCTGCTGCCATCTGAAGGATGGAGCTCCGGCTGCTACCACAGTCGCCATCTCTACACCTCATGGAGCATGCCAGTCCTCAGTCTCTCCTCTCTCCGCTGTATAGTGGCACATCAGGGTACGCCGGTGGGCAGGGAGTGGGCAAGCAACCTGCAGCCGTGGATGAAGTGGGAAGAATGGCCGATGAGGTGGGATGGAGAACCCTGAATTACAAGGGTGTAGGGCCACAAGGGGAGGAGGGCTCGCACACTTAGCCAGACCCGCAAAGGTGACCAAAGATGAAGATGGAGCTGCTGAGGTAGGTGGAGGAAGATGCGTGATGGAAACGGGTGTAGAAAGACGAGCAATGACGGAGCCGTCGAATGTGAGGATGGCAAAAACTGAAGGCATGCTCATCTATCCCGTGGTAGTGTCTCCATCGGACGTCAAACTTGAACGTCATTGAAGATCCTCCCGTAGGATGGATGTACAAGATCCTGATAGTGAAACACTCATGCCGATGGTAGTGGTGTTCTCCTGCGCTGACAGTCGCTCCTACGCTGCCATCACCTCCCACTGCAGCATCCCTGCACGCTCTTGTAAGTCAGCGTGAGATATCTCGGATATGCGGAGGTGGCCCATGTCTATCTCGCGTAGGACGAACTCTGTCTCACTGGATGCTGAATACGCAGACTGTAGAACTTACAAGTACAACTCCATCTGCATCTTTGCTGATAAAAATGATAGAGCCGGTGCTGCTGCATCCTCCTAGAGGTCAACCAAACTCGTAACATGCTGAGATGCTGGACAATCGGACAAAGACAAAGGTTCCGCATCCCAAACGTTGCTCATGTTTGTCAAACAAGGAGGGATGAGCGGTTACATGCCGAGAGAGAGAAGAAGAAGGTAGAGTCATCAGAGTTCACGGAGCATGTGGAAATGATGTCCGTGTAGGTACTGTCGCTCTCATTGTTGATGTGATCAGTATGGTCACCAACGGATGAATACGCAGCGGCAAAACTGAGATGCTGCTGAAGAGGTGACTCCATCCGCCACTGAGGACAATCCAGTAGATCAGCTGATCTGCTGCATTGTCCTCAGTTGTGGATACAAATATGCAGGTTTTCTGCTCGACAAATGATCCAATGTCAGTCAAGGCAAGTAGCAAGCGCAGGTGGCACTCATGCATTGTCTCACCAGGAAGATTGGTCGCTGTCACCCGCTCGATGATGGAGTGATGATCATCGCCCGAGTGCGTCATGTGTGTCGCTGCTCCTCTGTGTACACAGGAACCCGTAGAATCTAGGAACATGGGCGAATCCTAATGCTCAAGCTAGTCCTTGGGTAGCGCTGATGACAAGGTTGAGCCTGCTGTGTGAACTATACTACATATCCTAGTGATATCCCACAATAACACTACTGAAAATAATGCCTCCACGTTTGAAAGGAAAACCGATCCACTCTGCCATTACACTACGATAGCTTCCGGGCTGGTCTGAGCCTGCTGCATTAACTCTCTCGGAAGTTGGCAAGAGGCATCCAGAGCCGTAGGGGTCTCCTCTACCACCACCGAGCTGCCACTGATCAGTGCTGTGAGTGGCACCGCACAGGGTCTCGGGGGCTGCACCGCTCCTGATAGAATCTGCTGATGCAAAACGTCCGGTTCCTCCCCCGGCGTGGATGTCCACCTCGATGATACGCATGTCTCTTGCACTGCAACCACTGCCAAGCTGGTGTGAGCCTACTACACCAAATCCCCCGGAAGTCCGCAAGAGGCATCCCGGGCCGTACGAGGCTCCTCTGCCACCACTGGGCCGCCACCAGTCGGAGGTGCAAGTCGCACCGCTTAGGGATGCGGTGCCTGCATGGCTCCTGATACAATCGGCTGCTACACAACGTCTGGCTGCTGTCCTGGCATGGAAGTCGACCTCAATGATATGCATGTCTCCTGCACTGTGACCGCTGCCAGGCTGGTGTGAAGCTGCTGCACCAACTCTCCCGAAAGTCCGCAAGAGGCATCTCTGGCCGTACGAGGCTCCTCTGCCACCACCGGGCTGCCACCGGTTGGAGCCACAAGTGGCACCGCCCGAGGAATTGGGGCTTGCACCACTCCTGATACAATCGGCTATTGCACAACGTCTGGCTCCTGCCCCGTTTTTTATGTTGAGCTCAATGAAACACATGTCTCCACCATCAACGCCATGTCTGGATATGAATCCACGTGATGTGTCAACCCTGTGGCATTCGCATCTGCATTAGTTGACCTCGATTCTTATTGCATTTCAGACTTAGCGAGATGTGGCCTTCACTGTCTGCCCCTCACACCTGGAGCTCACGGCAGTTTTGCGTGGACTGCATACCCTAATGGACCATATCTTGGTATTAGAGTACAGGGGGGCATGTGAGCAGAAGCAAAGTAGCAGTAGCAGACTGCGACCATCCTTTCCATCTTACGGACCTCTGTCAGTATCAACCCTACATGAGACTGCTCTTCTTCTGCCAGTTGTTCTCATTGACCTCGTGATCGACTGCAGCATTTGCGCATGACACGTCACTCCCGCCTTGCCTCGGGCACCTCGACGACCTTACCAGATTCTGCAATTCTGGAGGTCGAGGGGGAATGTATGTGCCCATCGACTATGACCATGCAGGGGTGTGCGGATTTTTTTCAAACCTAACTGACAGCATCATTCGTCATCGCACTTGAGTCGGAAAATACCAAGGATGATGGAGGGACTACACTAGTGGAGGGGGTCAAGGCAGGTGCTCCATCAGCAGCTCCACAACCCTCGGATACGATACCTACTATTGGAGTGGTCGATCTTACGGCACGAGACATAGATGCAAAGGTAGTGGCAGGGAGAGCCTTGTTGGTTACCGCACCAGACAGTGAAGACCATGTTGTACATAGTGTCATCGTGGAGGTGGCACTGTCAGTTACATCATCTACAGCTCCACAGCATGCACATGCTCTTTCAGCCTGTGGTGTCCTCATCGCTAGAGTAGTAGCAGTAGGGGTCAATGTTGCACCTGCTATTGGAGTGGTCGAGCTTACAGTGCGGGACACAGACGTAGAGGTTGTGGCACGAGGAGCCTCGTTGGTCATCGCACGAGATTCGGACAGTGCAAACCATGTTGTACGGAGTGTCATTATGGAGAAGGCTCCTCTAGCTCCATCATCTACACCTTCGTAGGATGCAGATGCTCCATTAGCTGGAAGTGTCCTCATCGTGGGAGTGGTAGCAACAGTGGTGGATTGTATACTTGTTGTTGGAGTGTTTGAGCTTACGGTACGAGACATGGACACAGAGGCAGTGGTTGGGAGACCCTCGTTGGTTACTGCACCAGAGTCAGACGGAGCAGAGAACTTTGTAGAGACTGTGGTCACGGATGTTGTCCTTGTAGCTACAGTGTTGGCAGCACCAGAGGCTAGAGTTTTGCCATCAGGTACGGGTGTCTCTGGTGCTGGATTGGCAGCAGTGGTTGCTGATATGACTGTGTTTGTTTTTCTGACGACGGGGGACATGGAGATCATTACTGAGGAGGCCCTGCGTCGGCGCCTCACTGACCTTGAGCGCCTGCAGACTCTTTGCATGTGGAGCGCACGGCTCAACAATTTTCCATGGAGGCATGTGATGTGAGTTATGTGGATAGTCTTGGAGTAGCGACGGAGAAACGACGCGATATGGCAGAGTCAGCCACTACTGGTGCCACTGAGCTGCACAAGTATAGCTCTGCACTACGCGGCAGCAGCTTGTAGATGCTCAACGAGGCCTTGTCAGCCTTCACCTTGAGCGCATGCAGACATCAAGAGTTTGAGGATGGCGAACTTGATCTCACAGAGACAAAGTTCCTAGTTGAGTGGAAGCGTTTGAGGCCATTTCATGCGGCAAGGGAGGATGCTAGAGTTGCCATTTGCACAGTAGAGATGACCTTTCCTAGAGCCAGAGAGGCATTGACAGCTGCACGCGCAGAGACTTCTGTTGCATCACACGGGCTATTGTAGGTCAGCACCACCACCTCCTCCATCTGCGACTCAGCTTCATCTTCCTCTACATAGCGAGTAGTGTGTACTCCTCCGTCGGTGGACTTATCCCTTTTCTCCGGGAGCTGAACACATTACATCACATGTGTGCAATCGTTTTGGCAGCCGTATCCCTATTCCAGTGACATCCAATGCTAATGATGAATCCCCAAGGAGTACGACTCACTGGGATGTTTTGCAGTCTCTTGCCGTTGGACTTCGGGATTGCTAGGATTTTTCTGGTGTATGAATTTGTCCTAGACGCGCCATCATTTCCACCTCTTATTCGTCTCTGACCGGGTCGCATGCAAAGCTCAATTCGTGTAGGAGAGGACATTCACTCTTGCACAACGATTGTTTCCCGCTGCATCAGCCCAGGGGGAGCCTTGTGTGGTCTTCAAGCCAACTCATTGTTTATGTGCAGCTACTATGTGTGTGTTCTTGCAACCAGATCAGCAGTTGCATTTGTGGGGACGGATGGGTGGTTGAGACCCCGGCACTTGGTGGTCTGTGCCAATTCCGTGGGAGACCCCTGATGCAAGTTTGTGCTTCACTACATTTGGCTGCATGCTCCTGGTAGTCAACACCCGGGCACTCAGTGATCTAGGGTAGCGGAGTTGAGGTCCATGGTCCTGGGATTCTCTTATCAAGGGGGAGATTATATTCCTTCTCAATTGGTACCTTCTTGACAGCTTTCACAGCCCATGGGGAGTGTTGGTGTGTGGGCTTTGAGCTTCTCTGAGTGGTAGGTACGGTTCTATTTTGAGAGATTTTTGGTTTGCTCCAATGCGTAGCTTAAATTGCTTGTTCTGTTTTGTGTATGGTGCATTCTAGCTACGGAGTTCAAACATACATGACTAGTAGAGTTTTCTCATTGGTCAAGACCCAGGCACTTGGTGGTCTGTTCCAGGGCCCCGAAAGATCCCACAATGATTCGACACAAATTGGTGCTGACAAGTTTTGCATTCCCTCTGCAGTCGAGACCAGGGTACACGGTGGTTTGTACCGGTACATCGGAACCACCACTGATTATTTCAGCCTTTGTTGGTTTTTGTGAGACATATGTAGCTTAAACTTGGCTGAGACCCGGATGTCCGGTGACATACTCTGGCGTCTCGGAAGGCCTAAAGTTACCTGGCCTGGCTAGCCGGTGATGCTAGTGTGTCACCATAGAGCCTGGATGTGTTTGGGGTGTGATGCTGTTTTCTTGTCGGTTGAGACCGGGGCACACGGTTGACTGTCCCGGTGCCTTGAAAGACCTCCATGGCGTGGTCTCATGTTCTACAACCTGTGTATTCCTCGTTCGTGCCTTTTGGTGCGACGAGGAAGACGGGGCCCGGTGGGCTAGCCGCCAGTCCCCATAATATAAGTTCTCAGTAGGGCTCATTGTACTATCTCCTTATTCTTATTGCGTCTCAGAATTAGCCAGATTTGGCCTTCATTGTCTGCCCCTCACACCCAGAGCTCATGGCAGTTTTGCAAGGGCCTGCATGCCCTGATGAATTCTATCTTTTTGTAGGTAGCGTAGGTTGCTATAGTAATCAAGGAAACAAATAGGTAGAAGGAACAGTGCGACGCCATAGATCGGGACAAGCTCACTCTCATATGGAAGAAACTAAGAGGACAGAACAAGGAGTGAGAAGGTAAGGAGAGAGCGAAGCGATAAGTGCCAGTTGACCGGGCCATCCACGCGAGGCTCCCCTTGTGGGGCCCGGATGCCACCCAGGGATCCAACCCAACCTTGGACTGCGCAAGCTCTAAGTGGTTCCTCACACGCCGGTACAAACCAGACGTGTTGTCTCGAGGGATCAGCAACCTGGCTGACTAAGCTAATACATGCATATGAGAGACTCAAACCATATCGACCATGAGCGTATGTGGTGCATGCACTCCTATGAATGTGTGCCCCATGTTTGGAATGAAGTATGAAGTATCACTACAGACTAGCTCTTCAAAGAAATGATGTTGGTGCTGTGGCCGCCACTTGAGAACTTGATGGTGCAGCTACTACCGTGAGCTTCATGATGCGTTGCAGAATTGCACCCAAGAATTCCAACCAGATAAATCACCTGCAGTGATGATGTGTGTGTGTGAGTAGAGTGAAGAGGCCAATTGCGTGTGTTACACCCACAACCAACACTTCTCCATGACCCACAGACGAACAGCCCACACACATATGAGAGGTAATACATGGCACGAGACAACACGGCTCAGAAGACCCATGTCAACCAGGGGAATCACAAGAGCGCAGCAGACCAATACCATGGACACCCGTTTTGAACATGCCACTGCTGAGAGCTTTGGTAAGGAAGTCTTCACGCTGTTGATGAGTTTTGATCTAGACAACCTGAACTTCCCTAGTTCAATACACTCGCATACAAAGTAGTGCTTAATGTTGATGTGCTTGGTGCGGGAGTGATGCATTTCATCATTCTTAGCAATTGCCTTTGCACTTTGGTTGTTGCAGTGCAGGATGATGCAGCGGATGAAAACACGCAACTGTTATAGGAAGTGAGACAGCCAAACGCTCTCACAAGTACCTGCACTAAGCGTCACAAACTCTGCCTCACTGGAGCTTCAGGCAACATCCCTGTTCCCACTCTTCCAAAAGATGACAGTCCCACCAACAAGGAAGATGTAACTGGTGCGACAGCGGGCATCATTTTTGTGTGCCCAATCATTTTCTATGTATCCTTCAACAACTACGGATGGCTGCACGTGATAGCACAACCCCACACACGCAGTGGACAGTGCGTAGCAGACAACACACAATGCCGCCTCAAGGTGTTTCTGGTATGGCTGTTGGGAGAACTGGACCTAGAAGTTTACTGAGAAGGCCACGTCTGCCTGGGTGGTGTTCGCAAGGAATGTGGAGAGAGCCGATCATGCTGAGGTAATTGGTGGCATCGACCATCTCCCCAAGTTGTGTTAGTTCAAGAGACTTTAGCAGGCGCGATGTTTCTTAGGGGGATGGCATCCGTTATGGGACATCAACGTGATTTCACTCATTCTTGCAATGATTAACTTGCCTTGTATTAAACCACAGCCTGCTGGAGTCATCGGTGTGGATATAGTAGGAGTATCAGCCAACAAGGTGGCAAAACACTCTCCTAGAGTGTGGATGTTTGCAGCCTGGTGATCGTGTAGGGTGTAATGGTGACGGTCACGCTCGGGTTCCATGCCAAGGAAAACTCATGCTGGACCCAAGTCTTTCATCTTGTATGTGGAGTGCAACAGGTTCTTCACAGACTGGACAACTGCGGGACTAGGAGAGGCAATGAGCAATTCATCGACGTAGACCAGAATGGCCACGAGTGGCTCTAAGGACGGACTCAGGAAGAGTGTTGGATCCATTGTGCTGCTTCTGTAGCCACCTCTCTCAAGAATTGAGGAAATGTCCATGTTCCAGAAATGCGGTGACTTCTTGAGCCCACACAGGGCCTTACGCAGCCGCCAGACCTTCTTTCTGCCATCTGTGAATCCCGGTGGCTGGACAATGCACATCTCCTATTCCTGTTGACCATGCAGAAAGGCATTGTTGACATCCATCTATTCCAGTTCCCAGTCGTGCTCAGCGACAAAATTCAGAAGCACTTGAGTAGTAGTATACTGCCCGACCGGGGCAAAGGTCTCATCAAAGTCAACTCCAAGGATCTGACAAAATCCGTTGGCTATGAGCGAGCCTTGTACCGGTTGAATTTGCCATCAGGCTTCAGTTTTCACCATAGGATCCAGCGAGTAACGATTGCCTTGAGGCCTACAGGGAGGCCCACAAGCTCAAAGACACCATCCTCCTTGAGTGCAGTCAATGCCTCATGCATGGCCTTTTCACAGAGGTCAGCATCAGCTGCCTCACGAATGTGTCAAGCAGTGGTGGGCTTGGGAGGGAGGTTAGAAATACCGGAGGCTGCGAAGTATGCGGCACAATAACCAGAAAAGGAGGAATCAAGGAGCATGAGCCACAAGAGAGTAGCCCAATACTGAGTTAGGGTGGAAAAAACAGACAACAAGACAAAGTGCATCAAGACCAGTGGATCTGACAAAGGGTCCAGCAGTGGAGGATGAGGTGCTGGAGTGTGTGACCTGCTAAGGGGGCTGAGAGGCCTGGGAGGAGCCGAGTGCATCAGAACCAATGGGTATGGCAGAGGGTCCAGCTGCGGAGGATGATGTACTCGAATGTGAGCGTCGCTGAGATGGCTGTGAGGCCTGAGAGGAAGAGTGCTGAGGGAGAGAATGAAGTCTTCCTCCACTTGTGTATGGCTCAGGACCATGAGGAGGCAGTGGTCCAGAGGTGTTAACAACTAGGGTGCCTGTAGCACAAGCTCAGGGGGTAAGCTGGGAGTGGAGAGCGCAGAAGACTGTGTTGGGGCACCAGTGGGTGCCGGCTCAGAGGACTGAGAAGACGCGGGGACCGGCAAGGAATCAGAGGGGGAGGCGGTTGGTGAGTTGGACTGTGAGGGTAGGGAGTCACTGGCAGTGGAAGGGACACAAAACGACTTACCAACAGCACCAAAAGGAGCCATGCTAGCAGAGGAGAAAGATGACTCCCCGAGATTAGAGGTTGGGACTGACACAACCCCCCTCCAATCCAGCAGAGCAAGGAGAGAGAGGAGGGTGGCGAGACGCTGGACAGGTCATGAGGGAAAACATCCTTGAAGAAAAGGGCATTCCGGGACTCGATGACATGGGACCGGTCTGCGTCCCGAAAATTCCAAGCCTTGGACATGCCCGAGACACCAAGGAAGGTGCATGAGCGGGTGCAGGAGCTGAGTTTGCTGTCCCGAAAATCCTCCAGGAGCTAGATAGCAGTGACACAACCCTAGAGGCAAGCAAGATTCAGGTCCGTACGATGACCTTACCACCTCTCAAAGGGGGTGACGTGACAAGGGAGTGGGTCGTGCGGAACATGGTTCCAAACCCAGGTCATGTAGAACATGGCCTCAAAGGAGAAGAAAGGAGGAAGGGAAGAGGAACTGAGGAGTGTACAAACACCGTTGATGAGGGTATAGATCCAGAGTTCAAAGACGCCATTCCGTTGGGGTGTGTAGGGAGTGGCAGGCTCCATGCACACCCCGTGAGAGGACAGGAAACGAGCAGTGGGTCTCATGAACTCCCTGCCACAATCACAATGAAAGATTTCCAAGCGGCAACCACAGGCTAGTTCAGCCTGGAGAAGCCTTTCCTCAAGAGTGGAGCAGGCGTCACTCTTTTGAGCAGAGGGCAAAGACCCAGCACATGCAAAAGAATTCATCTGTGAGACAGAGAACGTAGCATCCAACCCCCCCCCTCCCAATGCATCGCGGACAAAGGTTCCCATGACATCAGCGCGCAAGAGATCAAGGGGGTAGGCCGTATGTGATTCAGAACTGGAGAAGGGGGATCCGTTCAGTTTGCGGAGCAAGGAACGGGAGCGGGCTGGTCATGGAGAAAGCTGTGAATCACAGCATTGTGAATGTGGAAGAGGTGCAGCAAATGTGCATGCACTGGGGTGAGGGTGCATGCGCTGGGGTGAGGGTGCATGCGCTGGGGAGAGGGAGCATGCGACATGAACAAGGGCGGTGGTAGCGCGATGAGGTGTAAATGACGTCACATAAAACAAACGGTCACCGTGCTGGCCACGAAGCAAAACATGGTCAGTGGTGTGGTGCAAAACAATCAAAACACCGTGGCTGGAGGAGAAGTATGTGCCCTAGTCATCAAGAGTCGTAACGGAGAGAAGACTAAGTTCAAGAGCGGGCATAAACAGTACATCTGGCAAGAAAAGCTTTCCCCCCAACAAAGCTGACAATGCCAACTCCCTGGACTGGCAAGAGCTGACTAGAACGAGTGCATACAAAGCGGACAGAGACAACCGGACCCAACGAGACAAACAAGGACTGACAGGAGGTCATTTGGTTGATGGCTCCCAAATTGAGGATCCAGAAGCCACCCGACACACGAAAAGATGCTAGATCACGGCTGATGGCAGCAATGGTAAAGCCTGGCAGAAGTTGCTGACCACAGGCAGCAAGGCAATGGGACAAACTGTAAGACTGTCAATCCTCAACCCACCGGACATGAACTGGGGAGAGTCCCTGAACATGACCTGACAAATTGCCAAGAAGACTCTCATCCATAGCGCATGCAAGTGTCACCACAATTGAATGCACACTCTCACCTCCCTGATCACGGAGGTATTGCTGATGGACGGCATGATACAGAGAAGAATCCAGTTGGCGATTGTCCTCAGGCGGATCAGAGGTGATGACGATGCCCGAAGAGGGGCGCCGAGAGGGGTAGGTAGACAATGCCCAAGATGGAGGGGAGTAGGATGGGTCTGGCAAACCTCGGAGGCCATCCCGAGTGTAAGGTGGTGGCGGTGAAGCCATGGTGCTGCTATAGGCAGCGGCAAGTGCAGAAGAAGGTACACTGCAGGTCCTCAAAGTGAGCCAAGGCGGCTCGGTGCAGAAGCAAACGGGGACCAAGAGCACTGCGCAACGGAAGGCCAGTCAGCGGGTGCACCGCAACAAAAGTGAACGGAGGTGGTCCGGAGGGCTATGCAACAAGGGGAGAGCAGCAGCAAGTGGCTGAGATTTCCATCAGAGCAAAACGTGCTCTGAGCGGCATCGACAGTGGACCATGGCTACAAGGCAGGCCAAGAGGACGTTGCCGAGTCCTATGAGGAGGCGGTGGTAGCTGAGCGGAGGACAAGGCCGCAGGTTACGGTTAAGGTGTCTTCAGCTTCAAGTCCTCAAGAAGGAGGACAAGCACTCAAGGGGCATGCAACGGAGGATGAAACAGGTGTGTTGACATCTATGAAATCTACAAAACAGGCAGATGAGGCATGCAACATGAACAGTGTGGGAGAAGAGAGTGGGATCTCCACTTCTCCATGTTCTCCAAAAGAGAGGGCGCAGGTTCAAGGACAGGGCATCAAGGCTACAGTGCAAGGGAGAGACTATTGACATGGTGTGCCCCTTGCCATTAGTGACATTGATCGTACTCTCTAGTTCGACCACTAAGGAGTGGTTGAACATCTGATCTCATTTCAGATTTGGATTCCTTGGAATACTCCATGAAGGATAAAGTTTTGAATCGCTCGATTTGAGTGAGTATTCAGAGAGCTAGCCTAGTCCGAAAATCGGGTATTGGGCGGGTGGAATCTGGTACCAGCCATGGGTGGCGGGATAATCCACCGCCAGTGATCTGAGTTCATCCCCAACAAGCTCCAAATGCACCAGGGGCATAAAAGAAGTAGCTAGAAGGATCTCCTTGACCAGGATGAAACTCTCCTTGACTTCTGGGCGAGGAAAGGCGATCCGACGGGTCATAGTCAAAACGCCTCCTGTTTCCTAGCATGCAAGGCAAGGTGGGCGGCTCCACCAAGGGTTACTTCGACAGCCGTAACAGGGGCTCTACTGCTCTGATTTGGGCGTGCTTGGATTCGTTGGAAAGCTTAGATCACATTCTATAAAGATGTGATGTAATATTACTATGCTTGATAACAGAAATGTGTTTCAATTCAGTTCTACTAAACGCCACGTGTTCTGCCCACATATATCCGTGATCCTCGTGCTCCATACTCTTCACCATTGGTGTCAATTGGCTGCCCTAAACTTTGGTAGCGTGCATCTGTGAGAGCTAGGCATCCTTGAGGGTGTCTCCACACCCACTAGTGCCAACAGATGCATCGCTGCTCTTACCCTGACTCCACTTCCCGGGCACTCTGTCCACTAGAGTTGGTCCAATCGGACCTCCTTGGTCCTGTCCTAGTCAAGTCCCTCTCAGATTAGGGTGGATATGTTCTCACACTGACTGATGACTTCACCCGGATATAATATGTCTATAGTTTTTGACACAAGAGCGATGTTTTCCTGGAATTCTGCCTATGATGGCTGAGTGCTAGTCTTGTCACACCCTTCATACATTCTGCTCAAATCATGGTGGTAAGTTCTTAGACGATATGTATGCCTACTTCGGTGAGCAGAATCTCTTTCCCCAGCTCTTCACTCCGGCTACACCACAACAAAACGGTGTGTCTGAGTGGATGCAATTCATGTCATGCAGTTTGAATGCAGTCTTTTAGAGTCCTTTGCATCGGAGGGCTTCTCCTACATGACTTGTGTCTGGAACCGCCTGCTGCATGGTCCTCGTCCGGACTATGACATGGCGTACAAGCTATGATCTGGCCATTGCATGGATCTTCCTCTTGCTCATGTTTGGGGGTCCTGCACTCACGTCTGGTGTACCAGCGACCAGCAGGGGTCCAAGGTCTCACCTCGGGTCGCATGTGCCTTCCTTGTCATCTCTCTATGGGCGAAGGCTTGGTATTTTTGGAACCTTGTTCACCATCACATTGTCGAGTATCAAGACGCCCTCTTCTTTGAGACTCTCACCTACCGCGACCTGTCTGGTGTTTTTGGCTGGCCGTCGACCACGTTCCCACCTGTTTGGCTTTCCCGTGATGGGGGAGTCTCGTCCTGTAGATGGGTCCGTCCGGGTCTCCTCACTTTTGGTCCCGTCTCTGACTGGAGGGCCTCCAAGGACTATGGAGCAGCTTGCTCCATAGTCCAAGGCGAGCACCTCAGCACCGGGCTACTTTCTCCAGCCTGGTAGTCGTCTCCAGCCACTAGCCTCTAGGGCTTAGCGGACTACTGACTTGGCGCCTGGACGCCCAACTTGCAGTGTTCAGAGTGGCTAGCCTGGTATGAAGGTCCTTGGCCTGAGTTTCCGAGAAAACTACAGTGAGTTGCACCCTGCGTGTCTTGTCGGTCAGGAGTTAGTCTCTCAATAGTTCTCTGTTACTTGCGATGCCGCAGCTGACCTAGTCATGGTGAGGATGAGTCCGGAGAAGTGTGACTTAGCCACTGGGAGCTCTCCCTCGATGGCGCCTGATCTAGGTACATTGAAGGAGGCACTCTTGGCTCAGGACACAGAGTCCTGGCATATTGCTTGTGAAGATGAGCTGAGAGCCATCCATGAGCACGGTGTCTATGAGCTTGTGGACCTCCCGCCTGGACAGAAGGCTGTACAAGCGAAGTGGGTCATTTGCTCCAGACACATCCATGAGATGCAAGTCCTTATGTCTCATGGGGTTTGCATAAACCTAGGACTGGGTCCCATGAACTTGTCTCCCCGGTTAGATTGGAAGGCACAAAGATGACAACTAAATGCAAGTTTGGCTTGAAGAATCCATAAGTCAAGCACACAGAAAACATCATCCATTCATTCATTCTTCTGACAAATGGGAAAACCAAGCACATACAAGAATGATCATCAATAGAGACAAAAACTGACTCAAAAATCCCAAGACGTCATGAGACAACGACCCCATTATGTCAGGGTGCAAGAGATCAAGGGGATGAGATGTGCGGGAGTAGGAGGTAGAAAGAGGGGCCTTAACTTGTATCATCCAAAGCACAGGCTAGGCAGACAGCGGAGCAGAGAATAGGGAAGACTGAAGCATCCAAGCCATGAGCGTGCTGCCTGTACAGGCAGAAGCAACATGCCACATGCACTGTAGTCCATGTAGTCCGTGCATGCCAAAGCAACATGCCAGAAATAGGCTGTAAACGGTGTTTAGTGTGGATGTGAGTGAGCAGCATGCACCAATGTAATCCTGGTGGCGGTGGGTGCAAATGATGGGACACCAAACAGCCAATCGAAATGCATTTTGTGCAACACAACACGGCGAGTAGCTCAAAGAGAGGAATTGGCCATGATGCATTTGGAGGATAATTCCCTGCACAGTCTTTGAGTGAAAAATTCGTCAGACTAAGCTCAAGGTTGAGCACATACAGTAGATCTGGCAGGAAGAGGTCTCTTTCAAGTTTGACAAAGAAAACATTCCAGATACCTTCGACGGAGTGAAGTGGAAAGGAGCTGGTCTAATAAAAATGCGCAGATCTGAAAGGACCAAGGGGGAAAAATGCAGCATGCGATGATGTCATATGTTGGGTAGCCTCAGAGTGAAGGATCCTGAGGCAACCAGACACACGAGCAAATGGGAAGATACGGCTTACAGTAACACTAGCAGTGAAAGGGCTTGGCAGGGATTACTTCCTAGAGAGATTGAGGAAATGAGGCTAATGAACAGACTGATAATGCTCAATTCATGGCACATCCACTGGCAGACTATCCTGAACAGGTACAGAAAAAATCACCAAGGATTCCCTCCAAGTCACACGTAAGTGACCCCAGACCCCCCGGACACTCTCAACTCCCTCATCATGAAGGTGGTGTTGCTTCATGAGGTGAGCAAGAGCGTCCTCAAACTGGTACTCCTCCTTGCAAGAATCAGGGGTGATGACTACGGACGACTACAGCCGGGGCCATGCATGAGTCGGAGGGAGCCACGAAGGTGGAAGGTGTGGTCCCAACGGGGAGCCATAGAAGGCCACGCCCCCATAAGAAGGAGGTCATCCCTATAGATAAGGGGCCAGGCCCAGGGCAGCAGCCATGCTGTAAGAAGTTAAGACGTAGTAGAAATGGTGGAGTGGCTAGAGGAGGCAGAGGAGGAAAATGAGCAGGAGGGTTCACCCGGACTGCCAGCTGAGCCTGTCCAGTGGGCACGCATGGCAGAAGTGAGGAGAGTTCTTCTCGGTGGTGCAGGGATGGATTTCCAGATGCACCATAGTCACAGGATGTCACATTGCCAGAAGCATGAGACACGACGGAAATAGTCCCTTGCTTTCTCCTTTCCACCAAGAGAAACCCACAAAGCCCCCTCCTTTGCCCTTGCCCTGCCAATCCCCCCTAGAGCCCTGATTAACCAGAGAGGAGGCAGACACAGGGGAAAAGTAGGAGGTTGTTGAGAAGGAGGGTTAGGAGGTGGAAGGAATGATAGTAGTAGTCGCTACAATGACGGCCAGATAGATCCATTAGCTTTGCAGTACACTCCACCAGTCGGTGAGGCGCTGCATCATGAACTCCAAAAGGCCGCCGATGCCAGTTGGAAACCTGTCAGGGACTGGAAGGGAGGCAAGGAACTTGAGCTATGATGTCTTAACCTCTCGGAAGAAGTCGGACAGCTTGAGGATGAGCTCGTTGATGATAAAGAGGAGCTTCCGGAAGGGAGCCCAGTGGGAGGGATTTTCTGCCTGGACCATCTTAAAAACCAAAAAAAAAAAAGATGATAAAGAGGACAGAAGGAAAATTTCTTAGCAATGGTAGGCCGAGGTCACCCATCATCTTGATTTTGAGAGCCCAAGATGCATCTGAAGTTTCATTGACACGCATCGCAAGTAGATAAAATGGATTTTCAAGGCTCTTTCTGCAGCGTGACCTGTGACATTTTTGCGTCGCTTAATGAGGGCATAGGCGCCCACAGGACTGGCAGTTATGAGGCTTGTTGATTCTGCATTGTACATTCTGATCTCGTCTGTGAGATCATCGGGGCTGTCCGTGAAAAGAGCACTGTGCGGATGGATGCTGATAGGAGAGGAATAAAAGGGAAGCAGCAGCAAGGTCAGGCACATGGTAGCATTCCCAATGCTTGCCTTGGGCCTAGGCACTGGAACCCACTTCCCATGACAAGAACTAGAGGGTGGAGGTTTAGTGCAGAGGCGGCATTTGAAAATCACATTGGCTCGGTGGGGTTGGCGCAAGAGCTTTGGCGGTGGCAGCACCAACTACAGTAGTTGATGCGGCGGGATCAGGCGTGAGGCGCACAGTACCAGACGTAGAGGCGAGTGCAGTGGCAAAGGCGGTGGAAACACTAGCAACACTCAAAGTGACGAGCAGAGAGCAAAGGACAGGCTGGAAACGGGACATGACATGGTCAACGATGCGTTCAGCAAAGCTGTCCTGATCACCCTCCCCACAGTGGAGTCATTCCTTGTTGAGCTGTAAGGGCCTCTTCATGCATAGCACAAGGATGCTGGAGCCCCTCTTGAGGCGTAGGATACTGCTCGTCATCAACAGGCATGAAGACGAGCTAACAACTATGCCGGGAAAAATGGCAGAGTTTCCCCTGCCCCAATGGGTATGAGAAAGATAGCGGTGGCCCTGCTCGGCAAAGTGACACATAGCAGGAAAACCCACCCAACCCAAAGGCACTTAGAGCACAGAAGAGGAAGGCAAAGAATGCACAAGACAGGGCTGCAGGCAGGCATGCAGGCAAGCACGAATGTGGCTCACATGGCATGGTGATGAAGGGAGAACCATGGCGGGAGAACAGAGGCTGTTGACACAGCCATGCCTGCAACTGTGCATTTGGAGGAGAATACCAGACAACGGTGTCTGCAATTGCAGCTGCTGCTACGGAGAATGTGACAGATATTGTCGAGATCAAAGAAATGATGGGTTGGTTCATTAGTGAGGCAGATGCAGAGGATTTATGGCCAAGGCCACCGATGTATGGATGGAGATGACTTCGGAAGCAAGGGGGTGGGGGTGGGGGCTGTGGAGGCTGCATAGGCCAAAGAATTTGCTGCAACAGAAACCCGGGTGGTTATGTTAGCAGTGAATATGGTGATGCATTTAAAGAAAATGGTGGCATTGGTGTACGCCTCAACTGCCGTTGTGCTTGCACGTGTGCATGAAGCTGGCTGCTGCTGCTGCTTCTGTTGCCCATGCTATGGCTGCAAAATTGGATGCACTACACTAGAATTATGAGAAACCTCAAGCAAGAAGGTCGTGTCCAAAGGCAGCTCTGGTGCAGGAACAGCAACACGAGAAGCAACAGGCAGCACAGGTCCCAGAGGAAACGGGACCAGCTGAGATGCAGTGGTATCAGGCAATGGCAGTGATTGTGGTGCAACAACGTCAGCATGGGCCGTGTTCATGCACTGAAGTCTCCTCTGGTCCCTTATGCAAGCGGGAAGACACACATGCGTTGTGGAGATGTTGCTCTACTCTGGCGGTGTCTGCATTGGAGGAGGTGTGTCAACATGAAGCCGAGTAGTCAGAGTCTGTGTGGCAAGTGTGTTCACCTTTTCCCTCCTCCTGCGCATATGTGTCCGACAGATTGTACTCCTTACTTTGATGGTAGCCTGGACTGTTGAGGAGGTGCTCAAGCTATCGCTCGTGCTCCTGACAGTCCTTATTGTAAGGAGACCAATACTGGGTCTTTTTACAGCAGGAATACCAGAGAGACAAGTGAGCAGCAGCCAGAGCTGTAGCTGCTGCAGCCTGGCCGCTGCAGCAGAGGCTGCTGATGTGGCTTGTCTGCAACCTCTATTGTTGCAAACTGGCTGACAGTGCAACAGTCAAATCATTTGCTGCTGTTCCCGCTGCTGCTGTTGCTGCATCTGGCACTGCTGCTGCTCTTGCCAATGCCATTGCACATACTTTTGTTACCAATGAATAATGTTTCCAATGCAGCTGACATTGCTGCCAGTGAGGTGGCAGGTCAAACAGCCAAGAATTAAATCACGGTGATACAGATGCCATGAATTGGTGCCATTGCTTCCAATGCTACTGTGACTATTGCTGCTGCTCCACTATTGCTGCTGCTGCTGCTGCTGCTTCTGTTGCCAGAACTGTTGCTGCTGGTTTTTTTTTTTGGCAAAGGTGACCACCCAGGCTGCATCAAAGGTAGCTACAGAAGTGCTACTGTTTTGAGATGTTGCGGCGGCGGCTGAGAATGCCGCTGGTGCTCCTATTGACTGTTGTTGCTGAAAGCTACTTCCACTACAACTGGAAGTTTTCAATTGCTGCTTCTTTGCTTTTTCCAGGCTGCAGCTTACAGGCTGCGGCACAAACACAGGCTGCAACTGCGAAAGTTGGTGGTTGCTGGTAGAAGGCACCTGCAGGGTCAGAATGACACAGAAACCAGCCATGAAGCTGCCTTGGGGAAAAAACCTGCATTGGCGGAGTGCTACACACTCCCGCACGCTCTACTGAATGGAGGCGTGCCGTGTGGCATGCTCCTGCACACCCTACACACTTCTGCTGCTCCAGTGACTGTTTGTACCTTTTGTGGCTATCTCTACTGGTGACTGCATGTTGAACTAGAATCAGCTTCAAAGAAGGGAAGAATTGGGAAATGGGATGTTCATATACGCGAGTGCATGTGAAGCTGTGGAGTGAGAGGCTGCCACACCGATGCGGCATAGCATGTTTGCAAGGGCAACCAATGTGCAGAAGTGGGTGGGATTGTGGCAAGATTCTGGATTTCTCCATGGATCATGGTGACAGAACAGGGTTGTGAGGGAAGAGCCTCCACCTTGCCTTGGTACCGGTACATAGAGAAGTAGGAGGAAAGAGTGATGGAGGATTGTGAGATGGATTCTACACACATTCACATGTTAGCACACCATGGATGTAAAGCCTTGGTTTTTCAGAAACAACCAAGAAAAAGAGATATGGGCGAGTGAGCGTGGAGTTTCACACTGGTTGACAAGACTATCCATGTGAGGTGCTCGCGTGGGGTCTCACCGCCACATGTCGGGTTGAGCCCGATCCACCGGTAGCAAGTCGGCGGTGGCCAACTCATGCTCTGAGAACCCCCGGCAGCATGACCCCTAGGGATCAGCAGACTGGTAAACACCGAACTCTACAACTCCCTTATGCAAATTAGAAGAAACAACATCCACATTGTTCACAAGTGTATGTGAAGGCATGTCACCCTCGTCTTGTCTACGTCACACTCGTGTGACGTATTGCACACATGTATAACACTAAGGACTCATCATAAACACAATTGTTTGATCACAAACTTGCATGAGCAACATCATCCATTGCATGTGGGAAGAAGCACTTGAACTATGGCTGCCAGTCAGTGTCTACTGTCACATCGCCCAAGAACTCCAAGTATGTCAGTCGCCATTGTAGTGTGCACATGGTTGAAGTCAAGGGTTCACTTGCCCGTTCACAACCTCAAAATCTACAGGGCGAAGGTGGTTGTGCAATTAGGTGTCTGTCCACATTCAGCCAAAAACTGAGATGACAGGCTCTCAAATTTGTGAGGGGGCTCAACAGGAGTTAACTTCATGGCTGATTCCAGCTCTCAGTTCTGTGGGGGGCAAGGACTCTCGAGAGCTGTGAGTTGGATTGGGAGGAGGGATTTAGGGAATTGAGGATAGAAATTGAAACATGTCAATAAAAGATAAGAGAAGGCAAGACACACAACCAGTGCACACCCTAGATGCACGTTCCAACAGCATCGCAACCCACACGATGAGGCGCGATCTGGTGAACAACGCAAAGGGTGTTGTTTTTTGCGTGTGAATACGCAAGTGCCTTCTTGGCTCCTCCCATGTACACCTCACACGCAGAGGTGATTAAGGGCACATGAATGCCCCAGCATTTACGTACGTGGTCGTCTTGACGCAAGCACAACATAGGAACCTCGTCCAAGTGCTAGCAATCTCCCTGCACTCATGGAGCCTGTTGCATTAAACTGAAATACATTGAGAGCCCAAAACACCATGTCACACACTTCAAACACTGGTTTGTTTGTCAGGCTGACCTCTTTCTCACTCGCGTTTGAGGTTGTGTCGCCGCTTTGGATTCCTGCTGACCTCTGTGACAGAAAACCCTCTCCCCGCCTCTGCACCTTTTGTTGTGTTTCCGCTCAGTCCAAAGCGTGGCGCTTCTAGGATGTCGACGGCTCTTGCGTCATCAAGACTCATGACATCCTCTTCTTGATATCTTTATTTCCATTGATGGTTGATCACCCTTGATGAAATACATTGTTCCAACTTTACACATTCAAACTGTACACACAAAGAAGGTTCATAGAAACTTCATTGAAGTTACAGCACAATGTACCTTTAAGAGCACAGTTACTTTGTTATACGTGTTTAAAGGGAAAAGAAGTTTCTTAGAAACAGTGGGTAGGAATGAATCATTGAAGTAATCTTAAATACTTGGAAGCATTTCGTGCTGAAACACACGAATGGTGATGTTTGTGTTGTTATTATCATGCCAAATGTTTCTCCTTACGTCCTACATCATAAATGACTTGAACGGAGTAGAAAGAGGCTTAGTTAAGCTAGAAGCACAACAAGATCTCATCCATCGCTCGCTCGACAGCTTGCCTGCCACTTGAGCAGCAGTCAAGAAAAAGTCCCACACCTGATTTGGGAGGGAGGGTCTCCTTCCTTCTCAAACTTGTGTTAATCACACAGTGTGACCTGTTTGGCATCAATCTATACGCATACTACAATGAGACCTGTGAAAAAACATGAATGATCTGAAATTGCCACCAGCTTCCTATGGTGAAAATGCATTAGTGTACATCTATTGGTTTCCTTCAGCTGTACAACCACTTACACTCTACCGATACACTTTCCTGTGTTTTTTTGGGAGGGGGAGGGGGGGGGGGGGGGGGGGGGGGGGGGGCATACCTGGGACTGCATCTAATGTCCTCCTCTCCCAAGCACGAAAGTGTATTGGTGTATCTATCGAGCAGTGTATCTGAGATGAGGAGGGTTTCAGATGTTATTCACTTATTCATTTATGGGAGACATAGATCAGACATGGGGAAAAAAAAACATTTGTGTGGATTTGAAGTGTTTGGCACGATACACCACCCGCTACAATATCCCGATACGGTCTCTCGGTTGGGAGAGGGGGGGCTTTCACGTCTTGGTCTGGAATCTATTTCACAGATTGGAGGACCTCAAAAGTTATGACTGGATTGCTTTACTTGTGGGATGGGAAACTTCTGAACATGATCTCTATGAATTATGGATTCGGAAGAGAACAATCGTGGAATATTGGAAGCCGTCAATGTAATTGTATCGACTGTTTCAAGCCATCTTTTGCTCTTTATTCTAGAAATACATTAGTGTTTTTTTGCCAGTGTCTACCAGCTGCACTGCCAGATACACTCGCCCAATACATTTTTGGCTTTTTTGGGGAGGAGGGGGGGGGGGGGGGGGGGGGGGGGAGGGAGCTACATATGGAGCAACATCAAATGCCCTCCCTTTCCAAGCATGAACTTGTATTGGGTGGGTGTATTGTGCAGTATGTCAGGGGGAGGAGGAGGAGGATAACAATCACTAGAATAATGTATTCAGCGAAGAGACATGGAAAGGACATAGAAAGGATATTACAAGCCTTTGGAATGGATTGCGAGATGCATAACTCACTTGCTATGTTCGTCGCATGGAAAACATCTAACACTGACTATCGAGGATTCATAAGATAGCAATAATTGGAGATTGAATGTTGACAGTGAAGATCTATTGTTCTCTTCCAAAAGAAAGAAAACATTAGTGTATTTTTAGCTTCACTGCCAGATACACTCTCCAATTACACTTTGAGTCTTTGGGGGAGGGGGAGGCGGGGGCAAACCTAGAGCTGCATCTAATGTTCTCTCCCTCTCCTAGCATGAAGGTATATTGTGTGGGTGTTTTGGGGGAACATGAATGTTTTACACAAATGTATGTGTTATAGGCACTTCCAATGGACAACCAAACAACAACATCCAATAAACACTGATGGAAATTTTTGTTCGCCTCCTTGCTACACCC
>SZWC01002316.1:30132-54555 GCA_023375785.1 Penium margaritaceum | reverse complement strand
GAGAGAGAAAGAGAGAGAGAGAGAGAGAGAGAGAGAGAGAGAGAGAGAGAGAGAGAGAGAGTGCAACATGCACATGAGCAGTAGTGGCAGGCGATGGTGCAAAGGTGGAAACGTGAAACACACGATCACAGCGAGTTCCTTGGAGAAGTATGCGACCAGAGGTGTGATGAGAGACGGAGGAAGTGCCGTGGCTGGATGAGAAGTCCATACCCTCGTCTTCCAGCATGGTGACAGAGCGCACACTCAACTCAAGCGATGGAATGTACAGGATGTTAGGCAGAAACGGTTCCCCCCCCCAGGACTGACAAAGCGCACAACACCGACACCCTACAAAGGCAGCAGTTGCCCGGAGCCAGTGCAAACGAAGCACACGGACCGAACAAGACCAAGAGAAACAAAGGAAGCTTGTGACGAGGTCATGTGATGGGTGGCTCCGGAATCAAGGATCCAAAATCCCTTCGAATGAACGGATAGCAGAGGGATCACGACTCACGGCAACAACAGCATCATGGGAGACGAGGCGCTGACCACACGCAGCCAAGCAACGAGGCAAACGAAGAGACTGCCATTCCTCAATCCATGGCATGTCATCAAGGGGACACTCGAAAACATGACCGGACCTTGGACAACGTAACTCCCCGTCAACAACACACGCAAGAGACTCTCACCCAGAGCGGTCACTCTCACCTCCCTGATCACGCAATTGACGCTGGTGGACGGCGTGGGAAAGAGTAGCGTCCAACTGTCGCTCATCCGCAGGCGGATCCGGGGTGATGACGATGCCGGTGGATGCCCGACGAGAAGAGTAGGGCAACCCCGCCCAGGGAGGGGCAGCGTAGGCACTGGTGGGTGGACCATAGAAGACTGGTCTGCCATATCCTGGAGGCCACCCCCAGGGGTAAGGAACAGGTGGTGGTGCAGCGGGAGTGTGGTAGACGGCAGCCCCAGAAGTGGCAAGGTGACGGCGCGGAGGAGATGGCAGGATTGCGGCCCGAGAGGCAACAGCGGAGCCCCCAGAGCCACCGGAGGACCACGCCCGGTGAGCACGCATGGCAGAGGCCAGGCGCTCGTTGTCAGGTGGGGCTGGGCACTTTGGTGCAGAATGACCGGTGGCCCCACAATTCCAACACGTGACAGTGCTGGAAGTGGCAAAAGAGGAGGATGTGCTGCCGACGTTAGTGCCGGTGCCTTTCCCTTTGCCACGGCCTGATTGCCCTCCAGGGCCGACTGTAGTGGAGCTCTGGCCTCGACCACCACCTTTGTCCTGACCCCCCGAACCACCCCCTTGGTGCACAACGGATGTTGCCGGGGAGGAGGATGAGGAAGAGGAGGAAGAGGATGAAGATGAGGGAGAGGGAAGGGCTATGGTGGCTGCGGCAATGGCAGCGCGATAAATGTGCTTGTTCTGGAAGGCATCCCACCAGTCAGTGAGCCGTTGGGAGATGAACTCCCAAAGGGCACCAATGCCTTGCGGTGAACCAGCAAGGACAGGCTCAGCAGCAAGACGCTCAAGATTGGAGGCTTTCACCTCCTTGAAGATGTCAGACAATTCCGGGATGAGGCTGTTGACCATACAGAGAACAGCAGGAAGCTGTCTAGGGGCTGCTTTGTTGAGGTCCTTCTGAAGACGCAAGCTACGGGCCCAGTAGGCATCCACAGTTTTGTCAGCGTGCATGGAAATCGTGTTAAACTACACAGTAAGCACACATTGTGCTTCATGTCTAGTGACAATGGTGCGACGTTTGATGAGATTGTATGCACCAACAGGGTTAGCCGGTGTGTAACGTGCAGTGTCAGCGTTGTATGACCCGATCTCATCAGTGAGATCATCGGGCCCAGCGCGGATGAGAGCACGGACAGCACATGCAGACTCGGCATCAGTGGGAACAAAAAGGGGGTGAGCTGAAGGATTGGGCGGATGGTAGTACTCCCAAAGCTACTCACCTTGCGCCCGTACACTGAAGCGCACCTCCTAGGAAGCAAATGAGAGGTTACAAGTGAAGTGAGGTGGCACTGAGTCAAAGTCGGGCTTGCAATGCTGAGGCTGGGCAAGGACTTTTGCAACGACAATACCCGCAGCTATTGCAACGGCTATAGGGTGAGAGTGCAAAGAGCCAGTGCTAGTGGAAGCGGAAGCGAGAGAGGTGGAGAAGGCGGGAGCAATGTTGGAAACAGCGAAGATAGCTGGTGTGGAACGCAAGACACGCTACAGGCGATTGAGGACAAGGTCGGCAATGTGATCTGCGAACGTGTCCTGATCCCCTTGCTCTGCGCGCAATTTTCCTCAGCGGCACGCTAAGCAGTGAGAGCTGCTTAGAGAGTTGCACGCTCTTTGCGCAGTTCCTCCTACAGGGCAGCATAATGATCATCGTCTACAGGCATGGTGAGCAATGCATGTGATGGGCAAGATTTTTCAGGCAGAGTTTCCCTTGCCCCAGTGGGCATGGGGATGTGATATAGGCTGTAGTCGTGGCGCTACACACCTAGGGAGAAGGCAGGTTCACACGGCCACGGGGATGGAGAAGGGAGGAACTAGGAAAGGCAAGAATGGCCTAAGCAGTAGAGGAACAACAGCTCAACAAGTTTAACGACGTAGGCCAAACAAGGGAGATATTGCAGCTGCTACTGATGCTGTAATGATGGCTATAGAGGAGGATGCAGAGACAATGAAGCAGGTAACTCCAGTGAGAGCGGCACCAGCAAGAGAAGTAGCCGTTGCTGTAGCTGTGACAAGAAGGCAAACCTGGTGGCCAAGGGACGCAGAGGCTGCTGTAGTGGACACCTGGGAGGTGGAGTCCTAGATAGACGTCACAACAGTAGAGAGGGCTATGGCAGCTAAGGCGGCTGAAGATGCAATGGAGTCGGTTGCGGCTGCAATCTGTGTAGCAATGTTGATGGTGGCAGCAGCCAGTGGATCCTGGTCAACAGCTGTGGTGGTGTACGTCTCAACATCCCTGCCAGCAGCGGTGGTGGCAGGTGCACATGTGGCACGAGCTGTGGCAGCTAACGTAGAAGCAACGGCTGAGCTAGAAACAAGGGCTGCCTCCAACATAGAGAAGACGTGAGAGAGTACAGGCAGTAGAGCTGTTACTTGTGATGTAGCAGGTGAGGCAGCCCGATGAGAGGAGTCCTCTGCTGGCTGTCTGGCTGCTGCCTCGGCAGCTGGTCCTGCTCCTGAGCTGGCGGCACGAAGGCCGAGTCTTTGCTGACGTGTTCTACGGGCAATAGGTGAGCTTACAGGTGATGTAGGATGACATTGCTCATGTGGCGCGTTCTGCACTATTGGAGAGTCGTCAGAGGCGGACTGGCAGTAGGTCGCGTACTCCGTAGCGTCAATGAGCGCAAGATGTTCAGTGGGGTTGTATTCTTCCCACGGATGGTAGCCGGGGCTGTCACACCGCCGGCGATGGGCCCACGCATGCCTCTCCTCCTCTTCGTAGCGTGCGAGGAGCTCATCAGTGCGGGCACGCTCATGCCAACCCCTTGGTGACAAGGGGATAGGCTCAGACTCAGGTGGTGAAGCCAGGGTGGTGTCCCATGCTGCAGAAGCGGCTGCCGGTGCTCACATGGGTGCTGTGAAGTGCCACCTAGCAGACTGTCCGGCGCAAGAGTGCGCGTGGACGAGGCTGTGACTCCAAGCCGCTGAGAAGTAGAAGTGAGCAGCAGCTGTGGACAGTGGCGAGAGGGCCGAGTCTACGTCAACGGAGGCTTTGACGAGAGTGCTACTACAACGGGGACGGTAAGGCCGCAAGACCTTGAGCGTGGAGTGCGGCAAGTCAGGATTAGGGTTATGGGCACCGAGCCTAGAATGGCATGAATGAGATGGTGTTGTAGTGAGGGAGCACGTAGGTGATGCCTCTGGCCGAGGGATGCAAAGTGCGAGTGTCGCGGGCAAGATGTCGTCGCACTCCCTCGATGTCACACTCCCGTGGGTCCCGGATCAATGGAGCGGAGGGAGGGATACCTCCTGCTCTGATACCAGTAAGTAGCGACGAGAGTCCTCCTCACACCCTTGAACACACACAACTAGGAGGACACGGCAACCATGGCTGGGGTGGGGGTGAGAAAAGTGGAGAAACGCTTAGTCGCAAGAGACCTTTTTTTTAGCGAGTGTCTTGAGAGTAACATGCTAGCTAGCTCTTAGCCACGGTTGACCGGGCCACCCACTCAAGAGACTTGATGTGGGGCCCGGCCGTCATCCTGGGGTCGAACCTGACCGGTCAGCAAAAGTGTTGCCGTGATTTCTCACACCTCAGAGCGACTGAGCGTGTGGCCCCGTAGGATTAGCAACCCGGGCAAAAACTAAACAAACAGCACAACATGCAAGGTACACACGTCCAGAAACCACATCGACCACACGCGTATGTGGAGCATGCATCTCTCAAGTTATTTCTCAAGTTTCAGCCACAAATGTGGCTCACAACCAAACACTGAGAACTACATGGTGCGTCCAAAGATGGGCTTGAGCATGGCTGTGGTCACGCCTACCTTACACCTAACCAGCCCTGCTTGGACCATGGCTTCGACGGTGCTCAGTCACTTGCAGTAAATGAGTGTGTAAGTGGGTGGAGACAAGAGGTCACATGCGTGTGTGTCAACACTAACAACCACCCCCCCCAAACCGATGTCAAAACCCCTAATTCAAATGGTGGGTTTGGCAAAGTCATTGCAAGCTCGCAGGAAGGTTTCGTAGCAAAACTCATGTTGCGAGCTCGCGATGACCGGCGAAGCTCGAAGTCAAAATCCATGTCAAACTTGTTACATACATTACATATGTATCAGTCGTTCCCGTTTTCGCTCGCATGATAAGAACATGGGCACCGCTGTCGTTTAGTTCACAACTATGGACAGTTTAGTCTTTCTGTTTTTTACTTTGGACTCCGCCGTCTTTCCGTTTTTTACTATGGACAATGCCGATCTATCCAGCGAAACGATGGGTACATTACAACACTGTCCCACACATATGCAAATGTCGAGTTACGAATGAGGTATAGTTGGGGTCGTTGGGTCGATCATCGACCGGCGCATGTGGAGTTGCGTCGCGAGTGGTCGAATGGAGAAGCTCCGCCAAGGAATCGGGAGGGGAGGGATTCGAAGATCGACGGCAAAGATGTGAGATGCATTTTTTCATGGCATAGTAACCCTTCTACACAATCCGTAAGGGGGTCATTGACGTCCCGCCCGGTGACATAATAAATGAGACTTCCCTGTCCACTCACTTCACCATGCTCGATCAACAGCATGCATCGCTGATCGAGGGAAGCGAGGTGGGGCATGTCGACCCCCCTCGCAATCCTCGCTTTACGTGAAAATCATGATTGAGCAATGAGCTCTTTGTCTTTTTCTTTGAGATGCAAACCCCCCAGTCTGATTTAGGATTTTGTATGTTTTGTACGGACGGAGCCCACGCAAATCATAAAAACCTACATCAAACTAGGGGGCTTGCGTATCAGAAAAAAAAGGGAAACAAAGAGCTCATCATTTAATCGCAATCGAGCGAAAACATCTGTTTTCGAGATCGAGCGGAAACGCTCCATCATTTTGTTTTATTTTCCTTACTTGCAAAACCGCAAATGCTTAACATTCAAACCGAAGTCAAACCCTACCCCCAACTACATTCAGGCTTTTCGGGTGTTTTTTCTTACGCGGGCTCCATGGTAGCGAGGCCCAGCAGGATCCCTTTCAACGCATAAGGAGTCTTGGATCCCCCATGTGAACCATAGGCAAATCCCAATCCGCCCCCACGAACATCCACAAACCCCTCGAATGAGGGATTTGTGGATGTTGGAAGATATTGATGATATGAGCATGTCGACGCTGCATCGCATGCAGCATCAACATGCTGCATTTTCTCATTGTGCATGGGAAAAATGTCAATATTCTCAGGTCAGTGGATAGGGGAGTCTTATTTGTCCAAACGCTGAGTATGGCATACACACCATCAAACTTCGTGGGTAATCCCTGCAAGAACCCATCTTTGTAAATCTCAATATATCTGGATGCGTTGAGAAGTCGACCAAAAGGTCGTGATCCTCCTTTTGTTGATTCTCAAAAGCTGTCAAAGTTGTCAAAACCTGTGAGAAGGCTCACCGGAGGATGAGGGCCATGGGCCGAATTGCCCTTGACCATCGGAGTAAAAATCGGGTCTCGACGCGCGGTGGGCTATTTGTGTAAAGACAGAAATTCCCACTTGGTAACATTAGGGACCCGTGTACGTCTGGTACGTAACAATTCCTCCCCCCCTCCCCGTTTTAGCTGCAATGTCCTAGCGCACGTGGTGATGCTACCCGGTGATGGCAGTAGTATCCGTCGATCAGGCAATCAACTTTGCGGAGGTTGTTGTAGGGTTCCCAATTATGTGCGGCGTCATAGCTATTCCACTTGACAAGATATTCCATTTTTTTGCCACGTCTTTGATGGCCAAGGATTTCCTCAATGCAAGCTTCGTGTCCTCGTGCACTTGTGTAGGTGGAGGGAGAGGCACATCCCTCCAAGGGAAATTCTCTCCAGGGTCTTGGCAGTGCTTGAATGAGCTCATATTGAACACCGGGTGATCTTGCATAGTGTCAGGGAGCTTGAGTCACGCGATCACGAGGGTTTCCATGCGCTCGACCTCAAATGAGCCCAACCATTGGAGTTTTGAGTTTCAAACAGTTGGCTCCGCGAAGTTCGATGTTTGCCAAACTGATGAGAACTTTGTCGCTTACGACGAACACATCATCGCGACAATCCCAGTCAGTAGCTCGTTTCATCACCGCTTGTGTCTTCGCAAGTGTCTACCATGTGTCTTCCCAGATGGAAAAGAAATCCCGGCGTTGGAAGTCAACCACAGGAATGTTGCCTTGGCCATGTATTCCGGCCGTTGTGGCGAGACGTTTGCCATACACCACTCTTAATGGGATGTTTCCTATTACGGGGGAGATTTTTGAATTGTTTGCAATTTTGGCAATCGGGGTTTTTGTGCCCTATTTGTCTCGTGAGGTTCCCATAATGTTCGGAGGAGTTGTCTAAGCGACTAATTGGTCTGGTCAATTGGGCAGTCGGTTTGAGGGTGGAACACCATCAAAAGCTAAATCCGATTCCCATAGTGAGTCATCAATTCACGCCAGAAATGGCCAGTGAATCAACCGTCCCTGTCGCTTGTGATGGAACTTAGCACGTCGTGAATTTGTACAATGTTTACAAAAAATCGCGTTGTTCCTTTGGTGGAGACGGTGGTCGTCATCGGAATAAAGTGAGACATGTTAGAAAATCTATCAACAACTACGACGATTGGGTCATATCCCTCGGGTCTGATTGGTAATCCCGTGACGAAGTCCATACGGATGTCGGTCCATGTTCCGTCGGAATGGGGGAGCGGGTGCAGAAGTCCAGTTGGCCTTGTGCGATGGGATTTTTGTCGCTGGCTCGTGTCACAGGATTTGTATTACCACGTCAGATTGCATCTTGTATCACCAGTAGTACTTTACCAAATTCTTCAACATCCTTGTCTTCACCAAAATCTCCACATGGACTGGTGTCGTGGCATTCTTCTAGCAGCATGCAGCACAGTTCATCGTTCAGGGGAACGAGCATCTGGCGAGTGAATCGTTGTCGCAAATAGGGTGCGTCATACCACAATTTGGCCTTGTCGTATCCGCCATGCTGGTCGTAGCCTCGTGTGAATAACTACTCAAGGAGTGGATCTTGCTATAGTTGCAGCGTCGCTGCCTTGGCCATCAGATCTGGTCGGCGGCTGAGCGCGTTTGCAGGGTTGATTTTTCCCGGCCGGTATTCAATGTCGTAGTCAAACCCGGATTCAAGGAAATCCATCCATCGGGTTTGACATCGACTGAGGTTCAGCTACGTTTTCAAACATTTCAGCGCATGGTGGTCGGTGCGTACGATGCATTGGCAGCATTCAAGGTAGAACCACTATTTCCTCAATGCATGTACGGCCGCCACCATCTCCTTCTTGTGTACGACATAGTTGAGTTCTAATTCCCACAGTTTTTGTGACATGTATGCCGCCGATTGCTCTCCGCTGCCATGATCTTGCACGAAGACCGTGTTGATGGCTCAATGTAAGGTGTCTATAGCCATGACGCAGTCGACCATTGGATCGGCCAATCACGGGGCTGGCGTCGAGATCATGGCATTCCGTAAAGCGGTGAATGCTTCTTACTTGCTATCTCCTCATTGCCACTTGTTTTCTTTTTAAGTGAGATCAAAGAGAGGCGCTGACACTCGAGCGCAATCACGTACGAAATACCAACACTAATTGTAGAAGCTAAGAAATACTTGAGCGTCTTGGACGGTGGTCGGTATTGTCCGATTTGCGATTGCTGCCACTTTTTTTGGATCCATGGGGATACGTCCGCCATTGATGATGTGACACAAAAACTCGATCGAACGGTGACCAAAGTCACACTTGAACAGTTTTCCCAAAATGTCTCACTTTTCAAAGCTTTAAGAACCTTTTGGAGATATCCATCGTGCTCCTCCGGGGTGCAACTATACACCAGGATGTTGTCGAAGTACACCATGACAAAATTGTTGAGGTATGGGTAGAATATGCTGTTCATCACTGTCGTGAATGTCACCGGGTCATTTGTAAGTCGAAACAACATGATTGTGAACTCGAAATGCCGGTATCGTGTTTCGAATATCGTCTTCTTATGTTCAGTGTCTGCCACGTGGATCTGGTGATAACCGCTGCCTAGGTCGATTCTGGTGAAAACTTGAGTCCCTAAAAATCAGTTGAAAAGTTTGTCGGATCGGGGAAGAGGGTAGCGGTTCTTGATGGTAGCATCGTTCTATGCCAGGTAGTCCACGCGCATCTACATTTCGTCATTTTTCTTTTCCACGAACAGTACTGGTGCTGTGTATGGTGACGTGGATGGGCGGAATCCTTGATAAGGCATGTCATGAAGCTGTTTTTTCAGCTGGGTTAGCTCGTGATCACTCATTCGATAGGTCCCTCAAACTTTGGGTCAGTTTTTTTTTTATTTTAGTTTGATGTGATGGTCGATGTTGCGTTGAGGCGATAGGGTTTTGAGAGTTCATCGGGGAAGACATTCGCAATCTCTTTTGGATGAGAGGTGCGAAATCTTTGGGTACCATCACAAACTTTATTGACGCTGATCAGGCCGATGAGGCTAATGAGGCTGATGAGGCCGATGAGTCAGCTGCTGCCACTTTTGGTTCCTCCATTTGCTTGAAATGTATGAGCCATGCACGAGCTACTCGTCATATATAGTACTTGGCCACATTGAGCGGTATCGGCTGCACACATTGTCTCTTCTTGGTCTCTATGACGTCCTTTGCTACCATCGCTATCGTCTTCCATCCCACACGTAAAAGTTGTTGCTTGGCTTCATCAATTTCCACGTAGACGTCGCCGCTGTTCCAGTCAACCTATGGATTGTGCAACTTCAGGTTATCTCATCCGGGAATGATTTATGGGTCACTCATTGGACATGCACTCCAGACCGTTACATCCCGCAGATCTCCCAATTGTACTCGTACTGGTTGTCGGAGTCTCTGTATTTGCAATCTCCCATAAACGGTTTTTCCTTCAAACACCCGTGTTTTGGTCTGCAAACCCAGTTTATGAACCCTCTCGTTACTTACAAAACTGTGAGAACCTGCTCCATCCAATATTGTTGGCATTGTTCCACAAAACTTGCAACCCAAGGATTACACTTTTGATAGCATTGTCGGTTGGTCATCCTCGTACCCCTCGTCAAATTTTGCAATCTCAGAATCCCTCTCGGGCGTCATAGGTCATTCATATGGCCGATCGTTTGGCACAAATTGCTCCTCATGGATAAGAGCCGCGCCTTTTGCTTTTTCCCTTTGTCATTTCTCAACTCATTGTTCTATGACTCCCCCCCCCCCCCTGTTGGCCTGCTACTTGCTTTGGTAGTTGCAAGTGATGTAACTGACTTTTTTGCAGTTGCAGCAGGCGCACGTATCTCTCTGGTCAATTGCCTCCACTTTTATTGGAGTCAAGAGAGTCGAGCCCATATATTCAGTGACAAGAATGAGATAGGGACATATGTCAAGTCCTCCGCACTGGAGCCGAGCAACGCGTGCGAGGTTGAAGCATGAGTGGTTGCTTGAAGAAGCTCAGTCAGGAAAACCGGGGGCTTCGAGAATACTGAGGCGCGTCTTTACAAATTCTAGCACCGTTGAGAAGTCGACAGAATAATATTGAAACATAGGGAAATTTTGCGACACTTCTATCAACCTCTGGAATGTGGTCAAACTTGTAAATATTTTCTGAAACGCCGCACTGGAGGTCAGGGGACTTGGCCAAAATTCCTTCGGTCGAACAGTGTAAGAGTCGTAGAGTGATGGGCCATGAATACAATGACAAAAGAGCCCACTCACAAAGTTTAGGGACTCGTGTACCGCCAGGGACGTAACACTTCCCCCACTTGTAGTTGAGACATCTGGGCACGTTAACAGACGTAGGTCGGTGACAACAAATTTGATAATAAGAATTGAGACAAATGGATGATCTAAATTAAGCAATGCATGTACTTCAATGAAAATTCTTGAACACATTGTGCACATGCAATGACAAGAATCACAATGAGGCATGTGTTGGGTCCTCGGGGCTCGAGCCAAACAACGTGTGTCAGGTCGTGCCGTGAGCGGTCACTTCAAAAAGATGCGACAAGAATTAGTGGGGCTTCGAGAACATCAAGGCGAGGCTTTACAGAAGTCCATCGCCATCCAGAAGTTGACCAAACAGTATCCAAATATGAATACATTTCATGACACTTCTGTAGACTGTTTTGCAAAGTTGTCAAAGTCAAAACCATGGGGAATGCAACACTAGAGGTGAAGACAGGTGCCCTCGGCCGATCGTCATAAAATCCAAAGGTCAACATGCGGTAGGCCATAAATGTAAGGACAAAAATGTCCATTCACGGAGTTTAAGGAATTGTGTACGTCATGGACGTGACAATTCCACCCCTTTAGTTGCGATGTCTTGGCGTGTAAGTAGACATAGACCAGTGACAAAGTTAGTAGCCGTCGATCAAATGATCGCCGTCTGGGAGGTTTTTGTAGGGCTCGTAGCTGTTTTGCGAGGCGTCGTAGCCATGCAACTTGACCAGCTTTTTGTAATTTTCCCACGGCATCAATGTCCAAGGATGTCTGCAATAAACTGCTCTGTACCCCCATCCGCTTGAATAGGAGGTGGAGGTGTAACCTCTATTGCGGGGAAGTTCTTGTCCAGGTCTCGTGAAAAACTGTTGGGAAGATTCCTAGCATTGCTGCTACTCACGTGGTGGTACTGCCTAGTTGGCTGGCCCTCTAGTAATCAAGCAGGTGCAAGGAACAACAAGGGTTAGGCTAGGGAGATGCACAAAGTCTCATAAGCTTCTATGGCTCAGTAATGCAAAGAGGAATGACAACCATGAAACACAAAGCATAAACACTTGCAGCGGTGCATCAATTTGCCTTGAAACCATCCCAAAACCATTCTTTTGGCCATAACTCCACACACTGTCATCCACGCTACACATTCTGAACCTAGAGATGTAGAATCTTGAGTTGGATGCTACAACTGATAACATGCACAGTTCCAAAATTGATCAGTGGACACACAATTCAAAACATGTGAATTGGGCTCAAGAGTGAGTCCAACAAGAACCCTCTAGCGATTACAAAAAAACTCAGAACGCTATGGCGTCTGTCTCGCAGCTGTTGGTGGGTGGAGCAAACCATCCATCGGTGCTTTAACACCAGCTGGGTCCGCATGAAGGATCTGCACTGGCATGGACACAACCGAGTGGTTGTAGGAAGCTATACAAATAGACATGGACGACTCACATCACACCACACCCCCATGACCCGATGGTACGCTTGTCCATACACGTGCATAGTTTGATAAAGGTGCACAACGAGATGCTCAACGGTCCATAATCATGGACTCCAACCTCAGCCACTATCAGGTAAGAAGTGAAGCCCAACATAATGGCCACCATGAACTTTGTACAAACCAGTGCCTTGGTCAGGAAGTCATCCCCATGCATGTCCATGCTGACCTAGATGACAAAATCTATTGTTGCTCAACAAGATCATGCACAAAGTAATGCTCAACACTAATGTACTTTCTGCGTGCATGAAACACACCAGAGTTATCTCTTATGACACGAGCACTCTAGTTGTCACAACGCAAAGCAGTGTAAGGAACGGAGTGACGCAACTAACAAAACAGACGTTGCAACCCGAGCCACCACCTCGTAGCCCGAGCTCCAAGTTCAACATACTCAGTCTCTAGCGCATTAGGCGCTAGGTACAATGCAACCCTTCTTGCCGCTATGAGACAACATAGCGGTGCCACTGAGCAGGAACATGTAGCCTGTCTGAGTGTACACTCCTAGTCATTGTTTGTGTAGCCGCGACAACCATTGAACACAAATTTTAAGCATAGTTGGAGGTGTAGAACAATAGAAAATGGGACAAATGGATAATTTGTATTAAGCAATAAGTATACTTCAATGACAAGTGTTGAATAAGTCAAAACAAATTCTACTGGTACGCCAAGCAAACGTAAGTGGCTCACTGGGATAAGGTGTGTGACAATAGGCTACTCTAGGAACTGGGACAAATTGATAGTTTGTATTAAGCATTAAGTGTACTTCAATAGCAAGTGTCATGTGGGTCGAGCACATACATCCAATGCCGAGAATGAGAATGGGGCATGTATCGGGTCCTCGACGCTTGAGCCACATGACGCATGCAAGTTCGTGCCGTGAGTGGCTGCTTCAAGAAGATTCACTGAGAAAACAAGGGGGCTTCGAGAATATCAAGTCATGTCTTCATACAATTCTAGTATCCTCAAGAAGTCGACCAAACAATGTTGAAACATTGATATACTTCGCAACAATTCTGTTGACGATTCTCGAAGGTGGTCGAAGTTGTGAGAAACTTCTAAAACGGAACACCAAATGTCTAGGCAGTTGGCCACATGCCCTCGGCCGAATGGCATAAAAATCCGAAAGTCATCGCGTGATGGGCCATGAAGCTAAATACCCACTTACCAAGTTTAGGGACTCGTGTACGTCAAGGAAATAACACTTCTCTCCCTTTGAGCTGCAATTTCCCAACACATTTGTCCACGTAGACCGCCATCGATTTGGTGATCAACGTATCACAGGTTGTTGTAGGACTCCCAGCTATTATGCATGGCGTTGTAGTCGTACCACTTGACCAGATGTTGGGATGTTTTTCTACGGCATCAATGTCTGAGGATATCTTCACTTGCATACTCTGTATTCTCATCCACTTCTACTGGAAGTGGAATGCGATGTCTCTACCCGGGAAGTTCATGATGGGGTCCCGATAGTGCTTGAATTTATATTGTGGAAGACAAGATGTATTGCCACGCAGAGGCAAAGCTCAGCGACGACTGATGTTTGCATTCATTCGATCTCAAATGGTCTCAACCAGCAAGGTTTTGAGCTTTGCTAAATCATGACCTGGGTGTTTGATGTTTGCTTAAATGAGGAGGACGCAATCGCTACTACTAAAAAAGCCATCGTTGTAATGTTGGTTAACTGCTCGCTTCATAGCTGCTTGAGTCTTTGCGAGGGTCTGCCATGTTTCCTCCCAAACGCTTGCAAAATCCCTAATGTGGTTGTCGACTTTGAGGATGTTACTCTGACTCTGTAATCCAGCTGGTGTGGCAGGAAGTTTTCCGTAACACTACCTCAGAAGGAGTTTTACCGTTGCGGTGGAAGTGGCAGAGTTGTATGGGAGTTTGGTGGTTGGTAGTTAAGCTGTCCAATCAATGTTGCAGGACATGCATAAAGTACAGAGGATTTTCTCTAGCGTCTGATTGGTCTGCTTTGTTTACCCATTGGTTTGAGAGTTTAAAACCGTTGATAGCTGGATCCGGCTGAAATAACGTGTCATGAGTTTACGCCAAAAATGACTAGTGACGCAACTTTCTATGTCACTGATGATGGTAGGTGGCATGCCATGCAGCTGTACGATCTGGTTTGGAAATAGTTGCACTGTTTCCACGATGACTATGGTTGTCGTCGGAATGAAGTATGATTTTTTTTTAAATTCTTTTTACAACGACAAGGATGGTGTCATACCCATCAGGAATGGAGGACAACCCCGTCACAAAGTCCATACTAATGTCGGTCCACGGTTCTGTCAGAATAGGTAGCGGTTGGAGTGGACAAAGAAGTCGGGTGCGACAAGATTTTTGCCTCAGAGAGGTATCGCACCATTCGCAGAAAGCCGCCACGTCGGTTTGCATACTGTCCCATCAGTAGTACTTTGCCATCTTCTTGAGCTTGTCTTTGCCAAAGTCTCCTCCGGACAGGTGTCATGGCTTTCCTCCAATAGCATCTGTTGCAATTCCTTGTTTGAAGGAATGACAACCTGGAGAGTGAATCATTGTTGCCAGCAAGGTTCGTCGAATTAAGATTTGGTTTTTTCGTACCCGCTAAACTCCTCGTACCCCTTCTTGAACAACCTCGCAAGGTATGGGTATTGTTCCACGAGCAATGTGTTGATCTTGACCATTACATCTGGTCGTCGACAAAGAGCACCTACTGGATTAGTTTCTCTAGGTCGGTACTCGATGTTGTTACTGAATTTGGATTGAAGGAACTCCATTCATCGAGTTCATCGACACCCAAGATTTGGCTGAGTCTTGAGATGTTTTAGCGCATGGCGGTCGGTGTGGACGATGCAGCATGGAAACTCAAGGTAGCACTTCCATGTCTTGAATATGTGCATGACTGTGAGAATTCATTTTCATGTACCGCATAGCTGAGTTCTGGTCCACGTAGTTTTTGCAACAAACACGTGACCGGTGAATCTCCACCGTCATTGTTTTGGAGGAGAATAGCTCAGGTGGCTCGATTGGACGCGTCGTTGGCACCGATGCAGTCCACCATTGGTGTCAATTGTAAGGCTGGCGCCAAGGTCAGAGCATTTCTCAAAGAGATGAATGCTTTTTGTTTGCTATCCTCCCAAATTCACTCTGTGGTTTTCCTGGTAAGATCAAAGAGAGGCGCTGATACTTGTTTGCAGTCCTTTACAAATCGATGGTAGTCATTGCACAAGCCGAAGAATACGTCCCAATTTTCTTGGCCAATTAGTGACTGCCTCCATCTTTGTTGGGTCCATGGTGATTCTTCTGTCGCTGATGACGTGGCCTAGAAACTCGATCAAACGGCAACCAAAGTCATATTTTAAGCGTTTTCTGAAAAAAAATCTCTTTGTAAAATCTCAAGAACTTTTTGGAGATGTCCATTGTGCTCCTCCGTTGTGCGGTAATACAGCAAAATGTCATCGAGATACACAAAAATGCAGTCGTTGAGGTATGGACAAAAGATGCTTTTCATCGCTGTCATGAATGTTATAGGAACATTTGTGAGCCCAAATGGCATAACTGTGAAGTCAAAGTGTCCATATTGGGTGAAGTATGCTATCTTCTCAATTTCCTTATCAGATACGCGGATTTTATCATAGCAGGTGTTTAGATAGATTTTGCAGATGTATCGGGCCCCGTAGAGTTGGTCAAAAAGGTTTGTCTGCTTAGAGGAGGGTGAGAACTTAGCTACAAAGAGATTGAGACCAACGGCGCTTTGTTTCGTTAAGCGTGGAGCACGTGAGGTCCAAAAACCCTAATACGAAGTCGAAAAAGTAGTACAAGCCCTCTAGTAACAACACTTCCCCTTGTTACGGGTGAGACTGGATAGTCGAGTCTCACCCATCGGCGTCGAGCAAAGCTCGCCGCCGCTCGACAAGGTGCGAGGGCAAAATTGCCCTGTGTGCCCAGAAAAGGTGTGTTCGCACCTTCGAAGTCAAAAGCTAGGTCAGAGAGTAGGAAACCTAAACTAGACCTACAAACATGCAAGCTGGGGTCTAATCTAGGTCGCACATCACAGCGAGCACCGTATGCCACATAAATCACAAGGACACAAATAGGTTTGCTAGCGGGGGCAGGCAAGGGTCGACGGCCGGCGGAGCGCGTGAGACAAGGGAGCAACGCCACCACGTGACAGGCTTGGCGCGCACGTGTCTCCGCAATCAGCGTGGATCTCCACCGACCGCCGATTCCTCATGCGCTGCACACCCGAGGGCACATACGCACAAAAATATATACAGAGGGTTATCACGCCCCCTTGGCTGAGGGTGTTGCAGGCATGCAACCAAGCAGATGGAGTTGAGACATAAGGGAGGATGATGGAAGTGCCTTGGTGAGAAAGTCAGCGAGTTGCTCACTTCCAGGCACAGCGCACACTTGGACAATGTCTGCTTCCACTGCTTCTCGGACAAAGTGATGTTCAACGCCTATGTGCTTAGTGCGTGGATGCAGCACACCGTCATTTGCCGTGATGCGACGTGCAGCAGAGCTATCACTATACAGTGGTACGGCCCCCACAACCATGCCCAGCTCCCCCAACAGCCGTTGCAGCCAAGTTGCTTCACATGCGGCTTCTCCCAATGCCATGTACTCTGCTTCAGCCACAATGCGTGCAACACATGACTGCTTTGCACTATGCCATGACACGGTGGTGCCCCACAAATGGAAGACATACCCCCCCTGACTGCGTGCATTGCGGTCTCGTGCATAGTCACTGTCACAGTACCCATCGAGCAAGGGACCAGTACCAGGGGAGAAGACGAGGCCCATGGATGCAGTGTCAAACACATAACGCAGAAGTTTCAGCAAAGCCTTTTGATGTGCACTGCGGGGTTGCTGACTGAACTGGGCAAGAGTGTTCACTGCACAGGTAATATCCGGTCGAGTGGTGGAGGAAAGGTAGGTGAGACTGCCAGTGATCTGCCTGTACAGTGTAGGATCAGTGTCTGGTCCGTAGTCTGTGGTGCGAGGGTCAAGAAGGTGTCCATAGATGTCTGGGCTCACCGGTGAATGCTGTGTGGGGAGATGTTGAACAAGGTGAGAGAATCGGTCTGTTAAGTGTGCAATGAACCGTCCCTGGTGTAATGTCAAGGTGCGTGCAGCTCTGTTGCGCGTGATAGTCATGCCCAGGAAATTGTGTGCCTCTCCCAGGTCAGTCATGCGGTAGTGTGCAGTAAGCAGGGCTTTTGTGTCTTGAACAAGAGTGAGAGAGGGCGAAAGAATCAGTAGATCATCTACATGGACGAGGACAACTGGAGTGCCGCGAACACTGCGAATGAACAGGGAGGGATCAGACAAACTTTGTAGAAATCCTCCAAGTTCTAGTGTTCGGCTGATTTCTTTGTTCCAACACCGTGGTGCCTGTTTCAGTCCATACAGTGCTTTCAGTAGAAGCCAAACTCTGTCTGTTCCGTCCGTGAACCCTGGTGGTTGTTCCACACAAATCTCCTCTTCTAGTGGTCCATTCAAAAAGGCGTTCTTGACGTCCATTTGGTGTTTTTCCCAGTCCTCGTGAGCCGCAACTCCCAGCTGCGTGCGACCTGACGTGTATTTGCCCACAGGGGCGTAAGTGTCCGTAAAGTCTTGTCCTGGTATTTGGTGGAAACCCTTGGCCACCAGTTGAGCCTTGTATTTCTCAAACAGGCCCTGGACATTCCGTTTGACTTTGAACACCCACTTTAGGTCAATGGCTTTGCGTCCGGGGGTGAGAGGCACCGGTTGATAAACTTCATGCTCAAGAAGAGCGTTCAGCTCATCAATCATAGCCTTTTCCCACTCTGTTGAATCAGGGCGCCCCCTTGCCTCTTCGACGGTGAGAGGCTCTGGGTGGACAGTCACAGGTTGTGTGGGACCAGCTGTATGATAAAACTGTCTGTAATTCACCCTGGCCACGTTCGGCTGTGAGCGACGGACTGGATCAGGCTGGACAGATCTGTTTTGTACTGGGGTTAGACCAGGTGGCGACCCTGTGGAGTCTGCACTGGTGCTTGCAAGGTCAGCCGGTGTAAGCAAGTCAGTAGGGACCGGTGTGTCTTGGGCCGTGACCTTGTGCTCTCTCGACGGTCGTGTAACCTTAGGTTGTGTGGTGGGGACAAAGATGGGGACACTCACGTACCCAGGGTATCGTTCAGGAACAGTGAGCATAGGTACATGCTTGAGTCCTTTGAACGCCTTGTATGGCATGTGTTCTAGGAAGGACGCATCACGACTCTCGAGAAACGTATGTTGCACGGGATCCCAAAACCTCCATGCCTTTGAGGCATGAGAGACTCCGACAAAGACACACCATCTGCCTCGTGGACTCAGTTTATGGCTGCGTTGTGGGTCAGCAAGCCACACACACGCCATAGTGCCCCACACCCGTGCAGGACGTAAATCTGCCTTCTGCTTGAACTATCTCTCCCAGGGAGTGACGGTCCTGGGCAGAGGCCCTTGGGGTATTCTGTTCCACACCCAAGTAATATACTTGACAGCTTCTTCCCAGAATCCAAAGGTCAGGCCAGACTCTTCCAGCAGGGTGCGCAACGCATCGCCTAATGTTCTATGCCATCTTTCGGCCACCCCGTTTTGTTGAGGTGTATACGGTGCGGTAGTTTGATGCACAATGCCTCTAGCTTCTAGGTCTGTTTCTAGTGGACCTAGAAATTCTCCACCCCTGTCAGTACGGAGGATGCGTAGAGAGAACCCAGTCTGTCGCTCAGCAAGGGGAATCCACTCCATGATTGCCCGTTGTGCATCTGCTTTGGTTTTGAGCAAGAACACCCAGCGGAAGCGGCTGTAGTCATCTGTCAGTGTGAGAACGTACAGTGACACGTACTGGACTGAGGGGATCGGCATGGGTCCAGTTAAGTCAGCATGCACCAGTTCAAGGGGTACCTCGCTGACATGTTGTGACAAAGGAAAGCTTTGTCGGTGTGCCTTTCCTTCTTGACAGTTCAGACAGGCAGATGCCTTGAGGCCGTGAGGACAGTCGTCTGGGCTCAGTCCATGTGCAGGTTGGTGCTTCAGTAGTTCGGTAACCAGTTCTGTGTTGATGTGGGCCGGTCTTCTGTGGATGAGCTCAGTGTGCTTTGGGTCTGTTTTGGTCATGATATGGGTCTGTGGACGGTTGGAGGACAATGCTGGGAATAGGGTCAAGCGGTACAGCATGTCAATATGCAAGGGTCCGTCAGCCAACAACGCACCGTGTGCATCAAACAACATGCATTTTTCTGCTTGTGTCAGCGTTGACATGCCCAATTGGCGATCCAACTGCCCCCCTGACAACAGGTTCACCTTCAGCCGAGGAACATACAAAACCCCAGTCAGCCACATTACCCCTCCTGGTGCTTGCAATGCAACAGTCCCAATGCCCTCCACCCTCAACACCTCCCCTGAGCCCGTCCGCACTCCTTCCACATCATGAGTGGCATACAGAGACATAAACAACTGACGATGAGGTGACATGTGATGTGACGCTGCTGTATCAAACAACCACTCATGCATGGGCAAGACATGAGATGTAGTGATGTGCGTGTGCCCAAGGCGCGGACCTGGCTGGGAAGCTGCAGTAGTCTCTGGAGGAAAGGTAATGGACACAGCTTCTTGCATGTCGGAAGTGTGCAGGGTCGCCATGTCGTCGTACACGCGCTGGGCCCACCCTGGGACAGGCACCGGAGCCGTGGCAAGCGATGGCACTGGCAGCCCATAAGGCCCAGGCTGTGGCGTCATCTGCTGCAGAGGCTGCGGGTGAAGCTGATGATAAGGCGTCAGTCCAAAGGTGGCTGCTGCTACAGGTTGGTAGGGGTGCACCCCAGGTGGCCCATATCCACCGTAGTGCTGCACTGGGTGAAGCTGCTGCAGTGGCTGATGCTGCTGTTGTACCTGCCTCTTCTTGGCGCGTGGACAGGTGGTGCCAGGCATCATGCGGTCGTGCTGCACCACTTCGTGGGTCGGAGGGATCCTCACCTCACCCGCCAAAGCAAAAGTGGCACAGAGCGTAGGCTTGGGGGTCTGGCAGTGCGCGGGTTAGTGCATTGAATGTGCGCAGTAGCATGAGGTCAGTTGCAGTATCTGGGGGAGGACAAATGTAAAGTTCCTCCAACCCATGTTCTGCTGCCCAAGACAAGAAGATGTCCCTCCATGCCAAGTAATCCCTCGTCCCAAGCTGCGGGGGAGACAGTTCCTTTTGGCCTAGTCCAAGCTACGCCATTGCGGCAGCAGTGAGGGTGACATTAGGAGCGTTGCCACCACTGCCGTCACCTCCATTTGTCCCATCTACCTCGCTCATGGTGCTTGGGGAGTGGGTTCGGTGGTCTACCTAGCTCTGGATGGTGCTGAAAAGGACCAAGGAACCTTTGGCAGCAATTCGCCGGGCCCACTTTGGGCCCAGTTTTCTGCCGAGAGCCCGAAGCTCTATAGGGAAGCCACCATAAACGTCCTGGAGTCCTGCAAGTACAATCCCGCCCCCCCAAACCCTTTGCCCATCCTTAGAGTCGCAGTTGGGCACCTTGGGGAGGGCCTTAATGAGGCGTGGGATCTTCTTTCGGCGGCGGCTCTTCGACCCAAGCTTCCCTCGCATGCGCAAAGCCCTGCTAGGGCTTGCGCTCCCCCTCAGGGCTGGTTCGAAGCCCTGGAGCAGCTTCGCCGCCTTGCCCTAGCCCGCCAACCCTCGCCGACGTGGCGTCCAAGTGGCGGCCGCCCCTTTCTTCGGCTCCTACGGTCGACTCTGACCCTTCTCAGGCCCAGAAAAGCGCTCTGATACCATGAGAACTTAGCTACGAAGAGATTGAGACAAACGGCGCTCTGTTTCATTAAGCGTGGAGCACGTGAGGTCCAAAAACCCTAATACGAAGTCGAAAAAGAATTACAAGTCCTCTAGTAACAACACTTCCCCTTGTTACGGGTGAGACTCGACAGTCGAGTCTCACCCATCGGCGGCGAGCGAAGCTCGCCGCCGCTCGACGAGGTGCGAGGGCGAAATTGCCCTGTGTGCCCAGAAAAGGTGCGTTCGCACCTTCGAAGTCAGAAACTAGGTCAGAGAGTAGGAAACCTAAACTAGACCTACAAACATGCAAGTTGGGGTCTAATCTAGGTCGCACATCACAGCAAGCACAGTATGCCACATAAATCACAAGGACACAAATAGGTTTGCTAGCGGGGGTAGGCAAGGGTCGACGGCCGGCGGAGCGCGTGAGACAAGGGAGCAACGCCACCATGTGACAGGCTTGGCGCGCACGTGTCTCCGCAATCAGCGTGGATATCCACCGACCACCGATTCCTCATGCGCTGCACACCCGAGGGCACATACGCACGAAAATATATACAGAGGGTTATCAGAGGGGGTAGGCGGTTCTTGATGGTAATCTCGTCCCATGCCGGATAGTACATGCAAATACGCACCTCTCTGGTTTTGATCTATACGAAAAGTACGAATGCAGCATAGGGTGACATGGAGGGTCTAGTGAACTCTTGATCGAGAATGTTGTTAGCTGCTTTGTGAGTTCGGTCAGCTTGTAATCGCTACCTGGTAGGTCCCCTTCACCGTTGATCTACTTACCAGCTTCATGTCTATCTGATGGCCGATGTCCCATTACGGGGGTAGCTCCCGGGGTGGTTTGTTGAGAAAACATCCTCGGAAAGCCTCCATGAGCTCCACAAAATCCTTTAGTTTGGCTGTAAATGTTTAAGCTATCGAAGCCGTTTGTGTCGCTTCTATAGGTGTAATTTCTTCTCCTTCCCCTACTTCCCCGTGGACTAGCCACACTTGAGCTCCGCGTTTCAGCTATTGCTTGGCCACTTCCACAGATATCGGTTGGTATTCTGTGGTTTCCATGACTTCCTCTACTACTTCTACCTATGTTGCTTCCCATAATTGCCAATGCATCGTGGGTCGCTCGACCAAGGGCAGATGTCTAGTAGTACCAGAATTGTGTTGCAAATTTTACAACCTTTCAATTGTACTCGTAGCTGCATTGCTTGTTGGTCATCCACGTACCCCTCGTCAAAATTTGGGGTCTTAGGCACCCTCGTCTACGGCGATGTGAGCCGCTAAAACAGGCAATCAGTCGGTCGGAGTTTTTTTACCAAACAGGAGTCTCGCCTCCTACCCTTGTCCTTTACCATTTCTCTACTCCTCACCCTTCTTTTATGAATTTCCCCCTTTTTGGTTTGTTGTTTTCACTTTCGACAAATACGCAAGGTATGACCCAGCTTTCCGCAAGTCCAGCAGTACCGTCGATCTGCAAGGGACAGACATTCAGAAAATTCACCTCGTGGCCACGCTTTTACGTGGCACAGCTTTGAGTTGGTGGTCCGATCTGAAGGCCATCCAATGGCATCAAGAGACGAGCAAAGCTAAATGAACAGCTCACACGACTGCTCTCACATTGTTGACTGCAAGCATACCACCTCTCAAGTAGATCAATCCGACATGGCACGACTCCCTTACGCCACCATAAACATGAAGCAACTTTATGCAACCTACACTTGTTCGCTTCGGGAAGCTGAACGTGAAGTCTGATTAACGGTACAGACTCCAACGTCTATGTCAGCTGTCCATCATTACGGAGTATACTCTGCGTTTCCACAAAATTATAGTGACCTCATCCCCAAAAAAATGTTTTTATACTACAAAAATGGCCTCAGGCGAGATAGTTAGTAAACAGTCGTTATCTTCGGCATACAGGATGACCTTTCGCAAATGATTGTAGCAGCCGATCGCATTGCCAGTGCTAACTACAATGCTCGGATGAAGGAATCTAACGGTTGGTGATTCCAAAGCCACATTTTTCATTGTGGCAGAGGAAAGTCACAGTCGACAGAAACATTGCTCGCGTCACCCGGACTTGGGTATGCATGTGATCATGGTTCTGGTGGGATCTCCGAACATCTACAGGATGTTTGCTCATAAGTATTCAGAGGACTAGGACTTCACTGAGAATGCAGTGAAGGGGTGCAAGTGGGATGGACAGTATTGGCAACTTGTGAAGGGGAGCCAGATTGTAGCGTTGAGGCCTGTGTCGTTGCTGCAGGCACTGTTGGACAAGGTGTACGACTCGGACTATAGTGGTCATTTTGGCCATGGCAAGATCTTGAAGACGCTTGCACGCCAATATTGGTGGGTGACAGTGGAAGCAGATTCCAAAGAGTACGTAGAAGCTGTGACACATGCCAATGAATCAAGTTGCGGTGGGCGTAGGCGTAAGGTTAGCTACAGCCGCTATCGGTGCCGAAGCGACTGTTGACAGACATCTCACTTGACTTTGTGGAGGATCTTCCATGGAGCGCAACGGGCAACACCATGGTGCTAGTATTGGTGGACAGGTTTGTAAAGATGCCTGCACTTCACTCCGTGCAAGGAAAAGGTCACGGCAGCGGATATGGCTCAATTCCTCCTACAACACGTTATGGAACTTCACAGGGTGCCGAAGTGCATGGTCTAGGACCACAACACACGCTTCATCTCCTGTTTTGGGAGGAAGTCTTCAAGAATTTGGGTACCCGTGTGGCTCTTTCATCGGCCTACCATCCCCAAATAGATGGCCAAACCGAGCTTTTAAATCAGACTATGGACCACCTTTTGCGGGGTAACTTGGAGCTGGATGGTGAGGGTTGGGAATGCAAGCTCTCGGTTTGCATACAACTCAGTAGTGTATGCCTTGAGGGGGAGGTCTCCCTTTGAAGTGGTGTATAGGGTGTAGCTTGCATGTCCCTCACACATGGCTCTGGGATCAGACCTACCCATGGTGCAACAGTTTGTGAATGAGTTCACGGTAGTGTGGAGGGGCATATGTGATGTGCTTCATAAGGCACAGTAGCAGATGGAGCGGCAAGCAAAAAAGCACCGGACAACCGAGGAGATCCCGGTGGGACAATGGGTATTACTGAGCTTTTGGAACCTGCAGCTGGTGGGGGTGGACAGTGACAAGCTCAAGTATTGGTGGATGGGCCCTTTTCGGGTCAAGGAGGAGCGGTCTGCGGTGAGCTACGAGTTGGAACTGTCAGATCACTACGGGATGCATCCCATATTCCACAATTCTCTCCTCGAGGCCTACAAGGAGCCGGATGTGTAGTTTGCGGTGCGTGGACATGCTCCTTCTTCACCAGTCTTGTTGGAGGGTGCGGAGGAGTACGTGGTGGAGACGATTCTTGTACACCATGGACCAATGGTAAGACAACCACACAATTCGTTTTCTATTGCTATCCACCAGTGCACTCCTCCACCACCATGTATTGAACACATGCACTCCTTAATGAGTGCTCACAAACAGTGTGGTATCATATTTTTTGTACATCTTTCCTAATCGTTCTGTCCCTCTCTTTCACTAAATCTCTCTCTCTCTCTCTCTCTCTCTCTCTCTCCCTCTCTCTCTCTCTATCTCCTTCTCTCACCCTCTCACTCTCTTTCCCTCTTGCTTTGTCTATCTATCTATCTATCTCTCCTCTCTCTCTAAATCTCTCTCTCTTTCTCTATCTCTCTCTATCTCTTTCTCCGCCTCCTCATCTCTCTCCCCCCCCCTCCCTCCCTCTCTCTCTCTCTCTCTCTCTCTCTC
>SZWC01002315.1:200975-214162 GCA_023375785.1 Penium margaritaceum | reverse complement strand
ATTTAACATGTAATCATAGTAATAGAGAGCCAGTGAAAGATGAGCACAGTGGGAGCAAGGTACCATCGTTGCTTTAGTTAAGCCGAGACAAGGGGTATGAACGTAGCCGATCTAGTTAGAGTGGCCAAATGACTCATGTGATGGGACTGGATGAGCACACACATGGTGAGCCATGTGTGTGCTCATCCAAGTGGGTTTGTGCGAAGAGTGAAAATGTTCTACACGACACACCAGCCTCATAGTTCCCATCAGTCACATTGACAAAGAGGTTCTCTTAGCTTTTCAAATAATTCATACCACTTTGTGACAACTACCACATGAGTTCCATTCAACAAAGATAGAAGATCATCACATAAAGCTTGCACCAGATGGTAGACCAGTGGTCAAGGAACTTAACTAAACGAACGATGACAACCTTGCACTGTTGGAACACCATTAGCAGGATATGTTGGCACTTGGCTTCGTTTCACCATTCATGTCACCAAATACGACTCTTTTGTTTTGCATCTAAGTTTTGTAACTGACCGATGTGTGTATACTACCACATGTGTAATGAAGAAAATGACCATCGCGCAATATTGTCTGTTTTTGTGTAGGCTTCTATCCATCCCAGTGTGGTGTCCACCCCCTTGCCTAGTGGTCCTTGAGGCTGCTTTAGCAATTGGTAGGATGCAGTCGTGTGCGACATGTGGAACAATCTCCATGGTCGAGATCCGGGCACTTGTTGGTCTGTAACGGTGCTGAAGGAGACCCATTTATACTTGTTTGCGATGTTCCTCACAAGCTGGATCGCATTGGCGGTTGAGACCCAGGCACTTGGTGGTTCGTATCATCACGTCAGGGTTTGAATACCACGTGTTGACGCTGAGGACAGTTTATTCCTGGGTGGGATGGGTGTAGTTAGGCTCCATCCACGTGGCTCGAACGAGGGTCCCTGGATTATGGGACAACAGATGGGATGACTTGAGGATTCGACACCTTAAACTTTTGTGGTTTTGGTCAAGTGGGCCAAGCTTCCTGTCCATTTACTACTTTTGGTATCAGAGCCATGGGACGTGTGTGCTACAGTCTGGCGGAAATTGTGAGAGACACTGTGAGGAAGCGCCACGTGGAAACACACATGTGGCAGCAAGAGGGCTAGTCACTGCATGAGGAAGAAAACAGTTGCCGTAACCATTCGGGTGCAGGAGCACGTGATGCCGAGCAGCATGAGGAGTAACACTGAAGGAGCTAGCTGCTAAAGAAGGAAAAGAAGCAAAATCGGTACGCAGGTTCCTCTAGCAGTGGCCATGACCTGTAGGTGAGTTGCATTAGCTATCACCCCTATAGCTGCATCCATTGTAGACACAAGAGCTACAGCAGCAGTGCGTAGAAGAACTTGTAACATCGCACCAGCAGCAGTAGGCCAACATCAACACAAGCAGTAGTAGCGCGACAACAAGATCAACTCGCACCATAGGCAACACGTATTAGTAGCTGCACCAATGTGGCAGGAGAAATAGTAGCCGTAGCAACAACTGCAACATCAACCGCAGCAACAACTTCAAGAGAAGCCACAATAGCAGGCACCGCAGTCACAACTACCATAGCAGCGGACTTAGGAACCGCAGCAGTAGCAATTACATTAGTAGTTGTAGGAGTAGTAGTAGCAACTATTGTACCTGTAGGAGTGTGGTGGCAGTAGCCACTGTAACAGTGAAGTAGCAGCAGCGTGCAACAGTAGTTGTTGCAGTAGCAGTAGTACATGCTGTACGGCCTCCGCGCAATAATGCGGAAGTCGCGCAACCAGCCCAAGGTCAGCGATCGCCAGCGTGCTCGCTGGCAATCAACCCATGATTTTTGTGGGCGACGTATCAGTTGATACATTTGTGCAAGTGTCAACATATAGATGAGATATCCATGAGTTAAACATCAAAGAATTTGTATCTAGGAAGTTAAAATAGTTAATGCAATTTCCATTTGGACGGCCATGTCCGATCGGCTACATGAGTCGCCAGTCAAGCAAAGCAAGGGGGACGATGTGTCAACCCCGTCATCGCAAAAATCGTAGTCAAGCGAGTAGCCCTTTTCTCAACTCGCAAACTCCCGTTTGCGGATTCAAGGTCTTCTATGCTTGTGCAGGCAGAGCTCGTGCAAACATAGGACCCTCCACCAGTGAATGGGGGTTTGTGAGTTGAAAAAGAGAAGAAAAATGGCTAGTTGCTCTATTGCAGTTGAACAAAAATGCCTTTTCCAAACCTTTGTTTGAGACAAATCCCATTCCCATCCATGCAAACCGTTTTCAAAACTCTACCCCAGATTACAGTCGGGGTCCTAGGGTTTTTCTTTTGCATGGGCTCCAGCTGGGCTCCGCTACCGTGGAGCCCAGCATTTTCCCTTTCAATGCATGGGATATCTTGGACTCATCATTTAAACCCCTCGCAAACCTTTTCTAAAAGAGTCACAAATCCCTCTATAGAGGGATTTGTGATTTTTCTTCGGTGTCTAGCAACGTGAGCATGTTGATGCTAGATGCCATGCGACGTCGACATAGCGTGCTTTTTTGGATATATAATGTTTTGCGTGCTCTCTAGATATGGCATTAATAAAGTGCAAAAAAATCCTAATTCAGATATGGCATCTTTAATGTGGAAAATGTGGATATCTAAGCTTTATCAGGAATTCTACTGAGACATGGTCTATCCCCGGTTCCGTGGCTGCGACCGTCAAACCGGAGCCGGCTGACCAAACAAAAAAGCAAAGAGGAATGCCCACCCAAAAGAGAGGGGGTTCAACTCCTTGTTGAAGGGGTCCCGCGACTAATCACCCACTGATTTGGTGAACAAAAAAAGGAAAGAAGGAATCGAATTCTGGTGGCTTTCTAACAGTTGAGGCAGTCGAGAACATTTCTCTGAGTGGCATCTCTTGCCTAATCACCAAGGTCTTTGGTGAGCCACCAAAGCTGTGGCCACAACCCCTCTGTACACCAGAGGAGTGCCATCAGCATGCAGGTAATCATCATCTCTCACCTCCGCATGTTTACGAACGTGAACACGTCAAACGTGCAAAACCCTGTGCTGGTCACCTTGAACTGATTGGTTCTCTTTCTTTGAGCTGCAGTCGTGTTGCCGGGATCTCATTCTCAATATTGATTACATGACGTGGGAGCAGGCACCTTCTGATTGTCCCTGCTACTATTATGGTGATGGGCATCATGGGTGGCGTCATTGTTGGCAGCACCCTTGAGGCTGGCACACGCCTTGGTTTCAACCACGTGATCCCTTCTGGCCTCCACATCATTTGGACCTGCCTGATAAGGCGGTTCTCCTCACTGAGGCTGTGGCCATTCTTTATGGTGAGCTACTAGGTTTGAATCGAATGGCGTAGGACCTTAGTGGCCGTGTCATCATTTGGTCTCCACTTTTGACCAGCTCTTCCTCCCCTTCAATATCCTTTGTTGAGGATGTCCAGCAGCATCCATCAGACCTCCCATCCTAGGCCACACTCATTTTCTCACTTTTGCGCTCTTCTCACAGGGTGGAGGCTTCCTGAGAAGACTCTCCTACTGCCAGTTGCACCAATCGGGCTCGTGCTTGACGTTAGCGTGGACGCGCGTCACTACGTGCTTGTCTTGACTTGGGTACTTCTACAACCTCGCTAACTTTTGTGATTCTGGAGGTTGAGGGGGAGAGTGTATGTCCATCGACTGTGACCACGGGGGAAGGCGTTACCGTGCTCACAACCATACACACTTTGGGAGAGGTAGCAGCTGGGAGAGCAGCGATGGATACCGCAGATAATCCAATGGTCCACGAGGTTCCGCCAGCTGCAACATCAGCATCCCCACCGGTTGTAGATTCGTCATCACCACCAGTAGCAAATGGAGCAGCAATAAAGGAGCTTGCTACAATTGGAGGTATGGAGGCAGCAGACCTGGGTTAGTGAGGTCAGGCATCAGAGGCCGCTGGGCATTGGTTGTGCAAGACGGATGGCAACAATCTGGAGCTAGATTCCTTCTTGAGTACATCTGTTTGACTAGAGCATGTAAATGCTAGGCGTGGAGGCGAGGCTGGTGATGCGACTGATGCAGCAGAGGCAGGTGAGGTCTTCCATGCCTCGCTTGTTAGTTTTGACCCTTTATTTGGCCCAGAGGCATTGGAGTCCGCTGTTGAGGGGGAGGTGATGGCTGAGGAGGCGTTATGTCAGCGTCTTGCTGACCACGAGCATCAGTTTGTTCAGCACCTTATCCTTGAGGCCTTTTCATCAGCGGTAGCATGATAGACCCATAGGAGAGACAGAGCACCGGCACTACACGCTGGACGAAGTTGGGTCCCACACTGCTGCGGGTATATCACACGACTTAGAGTGGACGGCTTCTGTCTCGTCACATACTACTACTTCAAAAACCAGTTTGGAGCTTAGTGAGAGTGAATCTGCCTCGCTTCAGGGAGGGCTTGCTCAGATCGCCACGGATCCTACAATCATGGCTGCATGGGTGCAGCTCTCAGTTGCACTATGACAGCTTGCAGATGCTTGTCATGCGAGCCTCAATGATGTCATTGCTTTCGCTGCCTTTAGTGCAGTTTCTTACCGACTTCACGATGTTGAGGCGGGCGAGCTTCATCTCACTGACACGGAGGACCTACTCAATCAGGAGCATTTGGAGTGTTGCAATCAGCAATGGAGGACGCCAGGGCTGATGTTCACGCAGCAGAGATGGTTGTTACTACATCGAGAGAGGCATTGGCACCTGCTCACGCACAGACATGGCTCCTACATCACTTGCACTATCGCAGATGAGCACACTTGCCTCTTTTGTTGCTTCCACCAAGGAATCGGCTCCATCTTCCTCCTCAGCACTCCAAGGATCATGCAATCCGCTGTCTATAGATGTATCACTCACTCCAGGGACAGAAATGATGTTGCAGACAGATCTGGCGGTCTGATACACCAGCAGGAAGTTCCCGGTACAGGTCCTGGAGATGTTGTGTTTGTTGCAGCGGATAGCATTTTGGGCTATAGAGACGGATGGAGGTGCACACCAGGGAGGTGCTGAGGCAGTGTGTGCAGCCTATTGTCACACTAAGGAGTGGATTATTGTGGTAGCTGTTTCTCCAGTGATCACTGCAGATGGAGCTGCTTGTATGACCTCACACAATCGGTGGTTTGTACCAGTAAATTGAGGAGACCCCGTGTTACAGTGTGAACTTCTGACAGTTGCAAAGTTATTCCCAATGTCTGGAAACTGATTATGCATGTTTCATACACCATTTGCATTTTCTCAATGGTCAAGACCCCGGCACTCAGAGGCATCTTCCGATGCCACGAGGAGACGAATTTGGAAATGATTATGTTGTGTGGAGTGCGTTTTCTCCGGCTGCTTGTTTGGGCCCGGCGGGGATGACGGGGCCTGGTGTGCTAGCCACCAGCGTCCATACATAAGCAGTGCAGCGGCTCATTTGTATCCTCTTCTTGCCTCGTAATGCATTGCGTCCCAGACTTAACCAGATTTTGGCGCTGTCATTGCTCCCTCACACCCACAGCTTGTGCCTGCACTTGCATGAGCCTGCATGCCCTAATTGATTCTTCTCACTACCATCTTCCTTGAGCAGGTGAAATCATTCATCTACAAAGGTATGAAATGTTGACGCTGGTGGATTGCTTTCCATGGGTCATAAAAAGGTTCTGTGGTGACTACTTAACCAGCACTGACCAATGTTTGAGATGTCCAATTCTTTCTTCTTTTCTACCAGCACAGATGTTTATTCATGAAACAATACATCTGAGTGTGCGCCTCCCTTACTGATTTCACTTGGAGGTGAAGTTACTAGATCTTCAGAGGAAGCACACAAGAAGCAGTCAACCATAACATTTTACGAAATGTGTGCTAGCTTGAGGAATGGAAAATCCAAGGATTTCCTACAGCTTGGAAAGAAATGTGTGCGATTGAATGATCTGGTCAATTATCCTGTAACACAACAGTGACGGAGAACATTCCACTCCATAGACGTGGCAAAAGCTCTGGAAGCCCATCTTGAATGACGATCTGCACAAGAAAGAAATGCTTGCCAACAAACACTTGTTAGGATTCTTATTGCTTTGAATGTTGATGTTGCATCATGTGCACCAACCAATATGCCATGGATACATGGAGAAAGCTAAATCCTGTTGTTTTTAACCTAGGTGGATGGATTTCCCAAAGTCCAATACTGACAACGTCACTGAGAACCTCAAGGAAAAGATGTTGAGTAAGATTGATGGCAGGCATGAACAGTGTGTAACTCGAGTGAGACCTGTTCATGAATAGACTAAAAAAACGTGGATAAAGAATACATGGTGGTAATGGCAAAGTCAATTTCTTGCTCAATGTACCATGCTTGTATACATGCTAGTAAAAGGCATTCACGTGCAAAGGAACTAAGCTACCAAAAGAGGAATGTTGTTGGAAGAGTACTACAAAAACGGTCCATATGCATACTTTGTCAGAGAGAAAGCAGCGAAGATACTTGCAAGAATTCTTACATGAGAAAACATGGGTTCCGACATCAACTGTTTAGAAACATACAACAATTGTAAAGGGCACCAGGCACATTTCAACAGAAAACCAGGGCTACTTTAATCACTAAACGTTTTTCAGATGTTCGGTGTGGTTTTTGAGGCGGGAATATCAAGTATTTTGGTGGGTTTTGATGTGATCCCATCAGTGGTCAATCAATCATCCAAACTTCCATATTGTATGCCAATGGCCACCTCAGCCAACGCCAAAACAATATCACAGAAATTCCCAAGTTATATCATACCATGAAACGGAGAACTTCAAACCAATGTTTCAACCCTAAACAAAGTTTGGAGGTTCTTTTCTCCTCACATTCAAGGCCCACAACATGTCAAAAACTGGATTTTTATGCCAACATTTGGAGAGTATTTTGGCCAACTGCCCCAACCATTGACGTTCCATTTCATAAGTTTCTGCAAACTCCAAAGACCTTCAACAAGGGAGGGAAAAACTGTCAGAGACTTCATTGGAATTTCAATACATTTTGGTAAAATTCTCAACAGAGCTAGACCTTGACAAGGATGAACTTTTCTCTCTGAATCCCCTCCTCTATTACATTTCAGAGGGGTTCCTTTATTCAATAGTGAAATCGTGTATTCACACACATCCTAAACCTTAACTTCCTTGGAGCTCGTTAGTCATTTTATTTCTTCTTTTCTCCCAGGTGTATAAGAAAACTCCAAAATCTTGCATTTTTTTCATCAGACTACACCAACTGCTAGTTCAAATAAAACACCAGTAGCAACAAACGTGGCAGGCTACATGATGAATTCCATAAAACTGATGAACTTGACAAGCACTCAGGTGTCGAACTCACTGACGTTGGCTAATCCCTATGCCTGGAGTGCCAGCAGAAGGTGCAAGTAGAGTGACATGAATGAGCAACTAATTGTGACAAAAATTGTAAGCACCCGAGGGCCTCCGCAACCATCTGCTCGACTTGGTGATGGAGGATCTTTGAGCTTTGTGGGAATGGGAAGAAGCATTAACTGAAAGAGATACTCAACTGTTGAGAGTATCCCAAATCTTTCTCCCACTCCCAAAGATGTTTGTTCACACAAACTCAAACGAAACGTGGCTGGTGAGTTTGGAGGATTAAACGAATAATTTTTGGGCCAATGCAGAAGATAAAAACATTAGCCATGAGGAAGGATTCGAGTAGGAATTTCAATTCGATTGAAATCCAATTTTCATCAGGAGACAATACTGCTTAATGAGGTGACGAGTAGAGCCTATTCAATAATCCACAATCTTGCATTATCGACCACAAGCTACGAGCTCTTGAGAAGGTGAATGCAACATAGCCAGACTCTTTTGATCCACCACAAGGCAAGGATGACTTTGTCATCTTTGCCTATCAATCTCTATTCCGATTGCATGTTTGAGGAATCTCCTAGCCAACAAGGCATCTCCTAGCCAGCAAGGCATCTCCTAGCCAAGCTAACAACTGCCAGACTCACTGAGTCCATGGAGGAGAAATCCAGCAGGATCTTGAGCTTAGTGCAGTGTCCAAATACAGTCTTTGCAGAGGTAATGGATGACATCAGACACTTCAATACTACAGAATGCAGAGTTGCTAGTGGTGGTTAGTGCCCGCCATTCACAACGCTGCTTTCGCTGGTTCACTTGGCCACGTAGGTAGCTGTCATAGCCGTACCAGCAGTCTCCACTGTTGAATCGCAGGTAGTGGTCCCAATGGTTCTGGCGGTCCCAGCTGCTGATATAGCAATGCGCCGACCGATGTTGGTAGAGTAGACGACGATGTAGTAGATCCTGCTGATGATTCACTAAGTCCCCCATGAGGTCATGTGCAAGCTAGGAAACCTTTTTGATGCCTGTTAATTGGTCCACACAAACCTCGTAGGATTTGCACTCTCCAATATTGCCTTGTATGAGGCAGTTGCTAAGTTTTCAAGCCTCGAAGACAGCATTGGCTAGGTGAACGAGATAGTCACACCATTTTTGGAATCTCCCCATAGTTGTGTACATGTCCGGGTCATGAACACAATCTCTGAATCTATTTTCTAGTGATGGACTGGTCCGTCCAGTGGAGAATTCTCTCCAAGAATTTTCCACATACATCAACGAACTGGCGTAACTGCACCGGACTGAAATGGAAATCAAGCACAGTCATCACTTCACTCCAAAAATTCCTCTTCATAAGTGTGTGCTCGGAGAAAGTTGTTTCAGCCTCCTTGAGCAGTTTTCAGGGCTCTGGTAGTCATCGAGGAATTTTGAAAAGGCTTGGAACAACTTGTGGCACCATTTCTGCAGATTTTCCTTGTGTCTTGTCAACTCCCTGCACCTACTCGACTTACACTCCCTCTTGCAGAAATTCCTCTTGCGAGAGGACAGAAGAACAAGCTGTCCTGTGTTAGGAAGGTCGCAGGTGAGATGGCAGGATGGAATTGACGGTTAGAAGATAACTTATGAGCCTTTCCTGACTTGCCGGTGTGGTTGAAATTTTTAGTCTTGCACTCAAGTTGTTCATCTTGTTGTTTTTGGATGCACAGTTTTGAGTGGAGGCAAATTGTGCCGCTTCCACCAGACAGAGAGATTGGGAATTTGCAATTGAGGGTGGCGCTGCCCACTTTTGGTGGCAAGGACTTTGAGTTCAAAACGAGCATCGCTGTCGCTGGAAGTGCACTGCAAATGTTGTCATCCGGTTGCCCATTTTCCCGGCCTTCTGCCAGAAAAAAATGGTTGAACGGCTAACGAGACGTTTTCTTTGCTCATAAACCTCCCTTCTTTTTTAGCTTGCGCAAGAGCTCCTTTTCCTCCTTGCCGCTGGACCAGAGGATGCGACCTTGCAGCTTCTGGATTGGAATCGACTTGGGTATGCCGGTCATGAACACAGGTATAGCGAGTTTAAAATGCAATTTTCAAGTCATTTCTTTCCAATGTCCCTTCTAAACTTTTGTCATAAATGACATTTTGTACACTCATCTTCACTCATTGGTTACTCTCAGCTTTCTCCAGATGTGACTACTTTTTTGGTGATGCTGTACTAGTAGTGTAGTGCTACGACATTAAACCATTATAACTGCTGAACACTACTTTCAGGAATCACATTACAATGAAGAACTGTGGGCAAGACAAGCTTGGAGCATAGCAACAGGAATACAAAGCTGAAAAAGAGAGAAATGTTTATAAAGTTCTCAGCGCTGAAAAATTCACTCTGAGAATTAACTTGCAGGAATGACTAATAACCCTTCCGAGTGTGCTTAGAGCGCTCATTGCCTCTGGCACTAGCAGCAAGAGCACTAGCTGCTTCTGAAGCTCTAGGGACTACGTCAGCTGCAGAACTAGCTGCAGATGACACTCTTCCTCCAGCTGATGAACCTGCAGCTGCTTGTGGGGATCCTGCTGCTGGGGATGAACCTGCTGCTGGTGTAGATCCTGCTGCTAGAGTCGAGCCAGAAGCTGGTCGTGAACCTGTGCCAACTGCAGCACCTGCCACCTTGCAAGCTCCCTCCACATCTTTGTGCTTGTGGAGCCCCTACATTAGAACCCTGCTTACATCCCCTACACCATCCCCATCTCCCTTTTCCCCATCCTCCTCACTGCTCCCGTCCCCTCCATTCTCTTCCATCAGTTCAATGTCCTCATCCTCGTCCTCGCCGTCCTCGTCCTCTTTGTTGTTTTCTTCCACCTGGCCCCCGGCCACCTCTACCACCTCCCGAACATCATCATCTCCATCCGCTGTGTCAGCAATCAGAGGATCCCATACAAAGTCGTACTCCTCGTCATCCTCAATGTCTCCATCTGCTTTGCTGTCACTTTCTGCTCGGTCCTCCTCCACGGCCTGCTTGATCTCAGCTGTCAACCTCTTTGCTTTCTTCTTCCTGTACATCCTAGTCAGCAGTACATTCACACAAACAAGCAGGTCCAGCGTCTGCACCTTGAGCCTGTTGCGCCTTGCCGTCTGGATCAACTCATGTTTGCTAAACACCCACTCGTTGTCACTGCTGCTACACCGCTGGGCCCACAGCCTCATAGCAAAGGCCCGCAGAGTGGGCAGACCTGTCATGTGGCGGGCATGCCACTTGTACACTGCCAGTTCACTTACCAACACCTGCTACATTGCCTCCTTTGCACGCTGTACGTCTCGGGCCTTTGCAGGATCCTCCTCAACCGTCACCCGTCCATTCTCAAAGCCCTCCAGTTCTGCACTCAGATGGTCCAGGTCACGGATGTCGGGCACGAGAGCGTTGACGACGGTGTTCCAAGCCTCAACCATCTTCTCATCTCCGTCGAACTTGAGGCCAAAGTGCTGCGGGTGGCAACGGCGTGCTGCGGAAAAAATAGGGCAAGACATTTGATCAGTCCACCTTGTCCTCAACTGTTCAAGCACGAACTTGACCCACTCTGGATTGCACATAGCACGACGCCTACCCCTAGAGACCGCCAGGGCGTTCAAAGCCTCTGTGGTATCCAGCAACGTCTCAAAGACAATCCCTGAGGTGCCCCCTGCAGCGTCTGCCTTTCGCAACGCGAGAACAAGGGGATGCATGAGCTTCACCATTGCTTTCACTTGCACCCAGAAAATGCCCGTTCTCACTAGCCGCCGCACCTCCTTCTTCTCGACTTTCCAACCAGCATCCTTGCCCACTGACCCGAACTCTGACCACCTTGTGCTGTTCACAATGTTCAGCAGCACGTCACGCAAGCTCAGCAAATGTTCAAGCATCTTGTGTACGGATGCAAAGCGAGTTGCAACAGCTAGCAGCAGCACCTTGCCACTCTCTGCCTTCAACCACGACCACAACAGGTCTTTGTTTCTGAAGAAGGAAACATTCCTCTCTGCTTTGCTGATCAGAGCCTGCCCCCAATCTGTCTTGGCAACATCTTTCAGCACCAGGTCAAGAGAGTGTGCAACACAGTGCGTAAAAAACATGGCAGGGTACTTTGCCGTCAACTCCTGGTACGCCTTTCTGTTGGTGGAGGCGTTGTCAGTGATCACCATAATCACCTTGTCTGCGCCAACCTGCGTAATCGCCTGGTCTATCACAGCTGCCACGTGGTTCGCATCTCTGACAAGACCACTGGCATCGTGGGAGAATAGATGGGCGACTCCCTCTGCATTTGATGCCATGGCGGAGTAGATAGGCATGATTTGGATGTCAGACCATTCATCAACCCCAAGTCTCACCCCGAAGATGTCCCAGCCAGCCCGTAGCGGCTCCTCAGCCTCTGCGAGCTCTGAATCCATCGCTGGCAGAATCACATCAGTCACCCGCCCCCTGGTTGGCAGCCAGAAGCTCGCGTTCGTGCGCCTTGCTTCTTCCACTAGCTCAAGGATGACGGCGTTGCGGCAGAACGAGATTGGTAGTGCGCTCTTGGCCATGACTTTCACGATCGTCTTCTGCACGACGGCATTGGCGGCGTTTTCCAGATGCTCTGGGATAAGTGACTGGCATGCCATGCTGAGAGATGCCTGCAAAACAGACGTGTTGCTGCGGAGAGAGGGCGGAATGGTTGCTGCTGAAGACTCCCGGTGCTGCTGCTCTTCAACTGCACCATCTGGGTTGGTACTCTCCCCGAAGCCATCACCAGCGGCTGCTCGAGCCTCTTGACGCTTACGCTCCGTGACAAGTTTCTGCCAGTCCACGGGGCTGTCTTTCCCACCCCATGCTTTGCCCTGGCCGTGGTAGAGCTTCTCATCATATGGCTGAAAGGAGTCTGGCAGGTTAGGCAGAGGTTTGAGTCCAAGCAATGCCCAGGCTGCAGCAGGTGCATACTTGCACTTGATGATGTTGTGAATGGGAGCACCGACATGGCCCTGGATGCGGTCACTGCCACCAGCACCACACTGGAAGCCGGGGTAGCCTGCCTGTGTGGGGACAGGCCTCAAGAACTTGCTCAAGGCACAGACAAGAAAATCTCCCGTGAGAATGGGGGGCTTGGCAGAGGCAAATGCTGAGGCAAAGGTGGGTACTTGCCCCGCTCAGCCATGGTGGCTGAGTAGAGCAATACAGAGCTTCAACAATGGACTGAGCTCAGCCTATACCCCCCTCCCCTCCCCCCCTCTCGTCACACCGAATCGCAAACACAACGTTGGACAGGCTGGCATGAGAATAGCCAATGACACGTCATGAGTTTCATGACGTGCTTAAACCCTTGGTATTGGTCAATTAAGAGCCGCAAAAGTCACACGAGGTTGACACACAATATCCACGCAGTAACCACGTCCCAAGCATGCACCATGCACGGTCACCTACCATGTCACATCCACATGTGGATGGTAAAACACCGTCCATTGAATGAAGACAAAGAAGATTCAACAGGCCAGTCGTATCATCTCCCATGACAACAACGCAAGGAGGATATGCCTCGGTGCCTGAATTTCCTCGGACGGGGTCGTCCGTGGCCATTTTTTTCCCTTCCCGACCCGGGCTTGTTTCTTTTTCTCCACAACAAAAGAATGCCCCCCAGTGCACCCAGCTGATTTCAGGGGGTCAAGTCAAGTCGACGTCCACGTCGACGTGGACCGACTTGGCGACTCCGACTTGACCCCCTCAAATCGGAAGTCGAAGTCAACATGGACGTGCGTGCATGCGTGCGTGCATGCGTGGGTGGGTGGGAGTGTGCGTGCGTGCGTGCGTGCGTGGGTGGGTGCGTGCGTGCGTGCGTGCGTGCGTGCCTGCATGCG
>SZWC01002315.1:184151-200900 GCA_023375785.1 Penium margaritaceum | reverse complement strand
GTGGGTGGGTGGGTGCGTGTGTGCGTGCGTGTGTGCGTGTGTGCGTGCGTGCGTGCGTCCGTTGGTTTTCGTGCATCTCTCATTGTACTCTGTTGTGTCCTCTCGGCTTGTGTACATCGGCATGCAAATGACTGACGGCGAGACTTGACGCCGCTGGAGTGTCGCTCGGTGGAGCGGATGCACGCTGAGGCCCACCCACCCTTCGCTGGAGCCTCCTCCCTCTGGCGATGCGCTCGGCTCCATCGGCAGGCCTCCTCGGCGGTCAGGCGGCCGGCGGTCATTGCCACTACAGATGCTGTCTGCATGCACCTAGCGTTGTGTCTGGTTGTGGCATTGCGTCTACAGCATCATGCGGTGCCTAGGGTCCATGTCTCCTGCTGTATGGCCCTGTTTGGCATCACTGACTGTCGTAGGCACTGCCTAGGTTCGGGCAGCCATAGCTCCTTGCTGCTGTTTTTCTAGCTGATTCTGACCGAACGACTGCTGGCCCCCACGCGTGACGCGAGGAGGTGACCGGCACGCCGCGTCCGACACCTGCGGGCGACGACGCACACTGCAACGTCACCCAGGTGCAGTGACTGGCACCAGCACGCAGCAGCAGCATTCAATAGCAGTGGTAGCCAGCCGCAGGCCGCGGCAGCGAGCAGTGGAAACAACAGCCAATAGCAGCTGCGTGCAGCAGCAGCAGCAGCAGGCAGAAGCAGCAGCTCGCAGCAACCCGCAGTAGGAGCAGCCCACAACAGTAGCAGCCCGTAGCAGCAGCTTGCAATAGCAGCAGGCGGCAACAGCAGCCTACAGCAGCAGCCCACAGCAGTAGAGAGTAGCACTGGCTGCAAGCAGCAGCTGTAGCAGTAGCAGGCTGCAACAGCCGCAGCAGCAAGCCTCAGTAGCAGCCAGCTGCAACAGCAGCAGCAGCGAGCAGCTGCCGGTAGTAGCAAGCAGCGGCTGCTGCTGCTCGCTGCCCGCAGCGAGCAAGCAGCGAGCAACAGTCCGCTGTTGCTAGCGAGCAGCAGCTCGTTGCCAGCGAGCAACAGCTCGCTGCTCGTAGCAGCAGCGGGCAGGTACCCGCTGTGACAGACGAAAGGAAAAAAAAATCCCCCACCCCACCAGCTTCACTGTAGCGGCCGCAGCAGCTGCCTTTGCTACTACAGCAGTTACAGCAGCGGCAGCAGCCCGCAACAGCCACAGCAGCCCGCAGCAGCAGCAGTTCCTGTTGCAACTGCAGCCGCAACAGCAGTAGCACCAGAAACCACAGTAGCAGCAGCAGTAGCTGCAACAGCAGTAGTAGCAGCAGCAGCTGCAACAACAGCAGCAGCAGCAACAGTAGCACCAACAGCAGATGGAGCAGCAGCAGTAGCAGCAGCTGGAGTACAAGTAACAGTAGCAATAGCAGCTGCAGGAGCGACCCCAACAACCGCCATTACTGACATCAGCATCCCACTATTGATGTCACTACTGACATCACTACTGACGTCATCAACTCACAAAAAAGGGGGGCAAGAGAAGGGGGAAGGAAACCTAAGGGTGGGCAGGACGTTCACCGCCCTCAGCTGACATCAGCACAAAGAAAAAAAGAAAAAGAAAAACAAAACAAAGGGGCATCAAACCATGGCTGGTAGCCCCACTGGGGAGGGGTCCTCCTCTGTTGGGGGGACCCCCGAACCCCCTTTCTTGCAGCGGGTGCAGCAGTAGCATCAGCAACAACAGCAGTAACAGTAGTAGTAGTAGCAGCAGAAGCAGCAGCAGCAGCAGCAGCAACACCAGCAACAGCAGCAGCAACAGTAATAGGAGCAGCAAGAGGAGCAGGAGTAGCAGCAGCAAGAAGAGCAGCAACAACAACAGCAGAAGCAGCACCAGCAGCAGCAGAAGTAAAAGTAGCAGCAGCAGCAACAGTAGTAGCAGCAGCCCTCTGGCGTCGTTGGCGACGACCCTGACCCCCTCGCTGCTCTTCAACAACAGCTCGCCGCCCTGACGCAACAGCTTGCAGCACTTCAACCGTTGGTCTCTCGGACTGCCACCAGTACGCCGCCATCCTTCATCCGTCCAGGGTATGCCAGCCCAGCTGTGTCTACTGCCACACACTACCTGACACAGCAGTAGACTTAGCGCCAGTGGCAGACAATGACATCCGTCCTTGGCCCCACTCTGGGTGCCGGTCGCAGGCAAAAGGACTTTGAGACGCCGCCGCCGCCGCTTCAGGCCGGCGAGCAGTTCCAGAGCTGGGAGCTTAGCTTCTGGATCTGGGCACAGAGTAAGGGCCTATGGGCATAGTACACCCTATTGTATGACACCACCCTGGCCGTCTAGGTATATGACGCTGGTCGTGCCGTCCGTTCTTTAGTCCCTGTCGCCCCTCCGGCTTCCCGCATTGCCCTCGAGCCCTTCTTCGGCGACTTCACCGCTGACGCCACCTTAGACCCTACTGCCGGGTGGCACGTCCTCACTCGTCCCCATCGCGTGTCCAACGAGTCTGAGACCAGCCGCCTGCTGCGGAAGTTCAACTCCCTACACATGGGGGAGACCGAGACGGTCACCTCCTACTCGCAGCGGGCGGAGGACATCCTTCGTCGCCTCGGCAAGTCTACCCACCCCTTCTGGCCGCGCTCCTCACCATCGAGCGTGGTGCCACCGAAGAATACGCGAACGTCTTCGTCCACTACTATCACAATGTCCTCTCCACCATGGCAGCCCAGGGCACCCTCATGCCCTCGGCATACGAGCTCTTCCTTCAGATTGAGGAAGCTCGTCTGGAGTCTCGCCTCCAGCGCACGGAGGCTCTCGCCTCCCCTGCCATCGCCTCCGTGGCCGTTGCCTCGTTCGTCACAGCTACCTCATCGTCGCTGGGGAAGAAGGAGCGTCATAACAAGAAAGGCAAGGATCAGCAACAGCAGCAATAGCGGCCGTCCACCGGGTCCAGCGGTGGAGGCTCGGTCTGCGACAATAGTGGCCAGCCCGGGCACGGGTGGTACATGTGCCCTCTGCCGACGGACGAGGCGCACGTCATTGCCACCATGCGTTGCCAGCAAGAGCACTGTCTCTCCTCTGCCGCTGTAGCTGTCGCCGACTCTGACATTTCGGCCTCATCCAACAGCTCCACCACTCCGGTTGCTTCGCCAGTCAAGTCGACACAAGCGCCGCAGCAGTCGGCGTCGGCATAGTCCTCCTTCTACCCGGGCTCCGGCGCCATCATCCCGCACTCCATCTACACTCCCGGGTCGTCCTCCCGTGAGCGTCAGTTGGAGCAGTTCATCGCGCTCCAGCTCGGCCTGCCTCGCCCTCCTCCCCAGGGACGTGCAAGTTGCATCACTTCCTGCTCTCATGCCCAGCCCTGCATGACTAAAACTGAGTTACGGTCTTGTCCCATTTCCTCATCTGTCTCGTTGTCGACCATGGCCTCTGCTACCCCTTTTCATGACAACATTGCATGGCTTGACGATTGGCAGTCTCGGTTCATGCCTCCTTCCACCTCGTCTACGTCCCTTGCTTGCTGCCATGTGACCGTTAGCGATCTGGTGACCCCAGTCCAGGACCCTGCCGAGACCTGGATCATCGACTCCAGGGCCACGCATCACATGACGGCCTCTCGTGAGGCCTTTAGTATGCTCGGTCCTGTTGGCAATGTTTTCGGTGTCCGGACAGGCTCGGGACAGGTGTTGCCTGTCTGTGGTGTTGGCGTCGTTCGTTTCCGTGGTCCTTCCGGTGACGTCTTTCTGACCGATGTCCTCTTCGTCCCTGATCTCGAGCTCAGCCTCTTTTCCGTCACTGCCCTTGACCGCATGAGCATGGACGTTGTGCACTCGCTTGGTGTTGGCACTGTGTCGCTGCGTCCATCTGGTTTTTTTGTACTGCACGCCACTGCTCGTGGCAACGTGTGGTATGTACCTTGCCTCTCCTCCTCTCCTTCCGTCTCCTCCCAGTCGGCCGACATAGGCCATGTGTTTGTCACCAGTACGCTTTCTCCTCAGCACACTCACCTCTTGCACTGTCGCCTCTACCACGTCCACTTTGCCGCCGTAAACAGCATGCTCCGCACCCAGCTGGCCAAGGGCCTTGACCCGGAGACTTTCCCCCTCCGGTGCCCCACTGAGTGCATTGATTGCGCACAAGGGAAAATGCACCGGTCCACGTACCCTTTGCCTTCCTCCCAGGCGTCCGTCCCTCTCGACCTTTTCCATTCCGGCGTCATGGGCCCTCTCCCCACCGAGTCCGTTGGCGAGCATGGCCGCTATGTCCTTACCCTCACTGACGATTATTCTCGCTACCGTAGGGTCTTGGGCCTCCAGCAGAAGAGCGATGTCAACCGATCCATCCAGAAGAGGCTTGTCCTCGCGAAGCGCGAGTGTGGCCGCTTTCTTTGCCGCTTTCGCTCTGATTGCGGTGGTGAGTACAAGGGTGAGGCCACGACCTTTCTCGCCTCCCGCGGGATCCACCATGAGACAACCGCGCCCTGCACACCCGGCCAGAACGGTGGCTCAGAACGGTGGAACCGTACCATGGCCAACGCCGTCCGCACCATGCGGGTCGAGTCCGGTCTCTCCGATGACTTCTACTTCGAACCCATGGCCTTTATGACCTGGGTTTGGAGCCGGATTCCCCATGGTCCCCTTCCCCGCTAGTCCATGCCATACCGGCATTGGTGCGGTCAGCGCGCTGACCTCCGCTTGGCTCGCGTCTCGGGCTGCGTGGCCATTGTGTGGTTGCCCGCCCCGCAGCAGGGCGGCAAGCTCGCCCCCCACGGACGTTCCTACACCTTCCTCGGTATCTCTCGTCAGTCCAAGGCCTGCTTTTCTGGGACCCCTCCGGCACTGCATCGTTGAGTCCCCGGATGCCCTCTTCTTTGAAGACCTGTTTCCTCGCGACCTCATTCACTCAAGCTCGTCCGTGTCTATCCAGTCGCGTGGGGGAATGGTGAGTCCGTCCTCCGTCCTGCCGCTTCCAGGTGACACATCCATTAGTCCCTCTGATTCGGCAGCCCCAGTCCTATCCGCTGGTCCCTCCGGGCCAGCAGCCCCAGTTGCGTCCGTTGGACCCTCCGGGCTGTCAGCCCCAGTCGCATCCGCTGGTCCCTCCCAGCCGGCAGACCCTGTCGCATCCGCCAAACCCTCCGGGCCAATAGCCCCAGTCGCGTCCGCTGGTGCCTCCCGGCCGGCAGCCACTGTCATGTCCATTGGTCCCTCTTAGCCGGACGTCCTAGTCGCGTCCGTTGGTCCCTCCGGGCCAGCAGTCCCAGTTGCGTCCGCTGGTGCTTCCAGGCCGTAAGCCCCACTCATGTTCGCTGGTCCCTCTGGGCAGACAACCCCAATCGCGTCCGCTGGTCCTTCCGGGCCGGCAGCCCCAGTCGCATCCGCCGAACGCTCCGGGCCGGCAGCCCCCGTCGCGTCCGCCGGTCCCTGCGGACCGGCAGCCCCAGATGCGTCCGCTGGCCCCTCTGGGCCAGCAACTCCAGTCGCGCCCGCTGGCTCCTCCCGGCCAGCGGCCCCGGTCGCATATGCCAGCCCCTCCGTGCCAGCAACCCTGTCCGCCTCCGTTGGCCCGTCAGACTCAGTGCCATCGCCTGCCCTGCCACCCTAGACACGTGGTCCAGGCGACAGCCTCCAACCCAGACCGTCCGTGAGCACGCAGACCGTCGCACCGTGCTCCGTGGTGCCTCAACTTGCCGTGGTCCCACGTGTCCCCTCTACTCCCACGGTCGTGAGTGGGGACCCTGGCACCAAGACCCTCGGCTTGACCACCTCAGCCATCATTGTAGACCTTCATCCGGGCTCCGCATTGGGCTACGGCATGCTTCATCACAAGCATTGGCAGGCTGTCGTGGCTGCCCTCGCGCGCATCCCATCTGAGGCTCGAGATGCACACGCTCTCTCAGTCCGCTCCATAGCTCGCCCGGAGGACCCAGCCACACTGCACGAGGCACGAGCTTCTCGTGAGGCCGCACACTAGGATGCTGCCTGTGCCGATGAGCTCGCCGCTATCGGACAGCACCATGTGTACGACCTCGTTGACCTTCCCCCAGGTCGGAAGGCCATTGGCGCTAAGTGGGCCTTTCGGTATAAGTGGAAGCCCGATGGGTCTTTGGACAAGTACAAGGCCCGCCTTACAGCCAAGGGGTTTGCCCAGATTCCCGGGGTCGACTACGACCAGATATTTGCCCCAGTTGGCCGGTTCTCCACTAGCCGGGCGCTCTTCAGCCTGGTCGCCCAGCATGGGTGGGAGCTGCATCAGATGGATGTGAGCAACACCGTTCTACATGGTTCACTGGAGGGTGAGGAGCTCTACATGGTGCAGCCCCCAGGCTTTGAGGACGGCACTGGGAGAGTCTGGAGACTGCGTAAGGCCCTCTATGGCCTGAAGCAGTCGCCTCGGTGCTGGAACCAAGAAAGCAGCAGCACGCTCATTCGTGGCAGACTCCAACACAGCACCGCTGACCCCGCACTATTTGTCAGTCTGCGAGGCCAGAATTTTGCCGATGTTCTGGTTTACGTCGACGATCTCCTCATTGCGTCGCCACACACGGCTGCCATCCAGCGTGTCAAGGACTTGCTGCACGCCGCCTACCAGGTGAAGGATCTCGGATCTGCTAGTGTCTTCCTGGGCATGGAGCTCGAGCATGATCGCTCCCAGGGCGTCCTGCAAATCCACCAGGCCGCCGATGTGCAGATGTGTCCACCCGCTTTACGCAGAACCTGCCACTCCTGTCGAGCGCATCCTCACCCATGTCACCCGACGGTCAGGTGAAGCTGAAGAGTCCTGACCCAATTGTTGTGGTGGAGCCAGTTGACGTGATCATGTACCTGCGAGTTATCAAGTCACTGATGTTCCTGGCAACGACGATGCACTGAGACATCGAGTTTGCCGTCAACCTCCGGACCGTGTTTTTTTGAGGAGCCGCGCCACCTCCACTACGAGGCCGCGATCCGAGTACTACGCTATGTCTTCTAGACTCCTCGACGAGGTCTCATGTTCTGCCGTTTGTCGTCTGTTGTCGCAGTGGGCTACACCGACAGTGACTGGGCGGGCACTCCGGACAAAAAGAGTCACACAGGCTGGATCGATCTGATTCGTGGCACAGCTGTATCCTGGCGCACTGGCAAGCATGGGGTGTGATGCACGCAATACTGCTGAGGCTGAGTACGTTGCTCTTAGCTCAGGCGCATGTGAGAGTGTGTGGCTGCGTTCTTTGTTATCCGAGTTGCGTCAGTCTGTCGCATCCATCACGTTACATTGTGACAATAAGAGTGCCATGGCCATCGCCGACAATGACGGCGAGCATCACACACGCACAAATCACATCAATGTTGAGTATCACTATGTGCGTTCGTTGTTGCATGAAGGCAACATCAACATCGTGTGGATTGAGACAGCACGGCAGTTGGCTGACTTCTTGACCAAGGCAGTGAAGCGCGACTCGTTCAAGAAGGCTGTGAGTTCAGTCGGCATGCGTCCGTGAGTGACTCTCTCTGTCCGAGCTTGCGTTTGTGCTTGGCCTGGGGGAGTTTGGTCGTTGACTGTGTCTCTACTCGCACATGTGCACTACGCCTGTGAGTCATGGGGGAGTGTTGGTTTTCGTGCATCTTTCATTTTACTCTATTGTGTCCTTTCGGCTTGTGTACTTTGGCGTGCAGATGACTGACGGTGAGACTTGACACCGTTGGAGTGTCGCTCGGTGGAGCCGACGCACGCTGAGGCCCACTCACCCTTCGCTGGAGCCTCCTCCCTCTGGCGATGCGCTCAGCTCCATCGGCAGGCCTCCTTGGCGGTCGGGCCGCCGGCGGTCATTGCCACTGCAGATGCTATCTGCATGCACCTAGCGCTGTGTCTGGTTGTGACATTGCGTATGCAGCATCATGCGGTGCCTAGGGTTCATGTCTCCTGGTGTATGGCCGTGTTTGGCATCGCTGACTGTCGAAGGCACTACCTGGGTTTGGGCAGCCATAAATCCTTGTAGCCATTTTTCTAGCTGATTCTGACCGCATGACTGCGTTTGCAGCGTCGGTATTATCTTATGGTCCAGTTTTCAGGAAAAACAGACGACGCCCGGGTTTTGGGCTGTCGAGCGTCTGGTAGGGCTAACCAAGAAAACCCTGCCTGCCAGAAAATAGGTCTAGGTCTGTTTGATGATTGGCTGGTTAGCTGAGTAACAAGTTCTACATCACAAAGGGGGGGAGGGGGAAGCTACAACTTGGAGGGGTCTCCCATTGTTGCTCGTTCTTCATTCCTCATCAGTCACTTAGTTTTCAGCTGCTTTCTGGCGCTAACACTGGCGCGTGTTGGTTTTCACACATCTCTCATTTTTACTCTGTTGTGTCCTCCCGGCTTGTGTACATCGGCGTGAATATGACTGACAGCGAGACTCGACGCTGCTGGAGTGTCGCACAGTGGAGCCGACGCGCGCTGAGGCCCACGCACCGTTCGCTGAAGCCTCCTCCCTACGGTAATGCGCTCAGCTCCATCGGCAGGCCTTTGCGGTGGTCGAGCCGCTGGCGGTCACTGCCGCTGCAGATGTTGTTTCCATGCACTCAGCTCTGTGTCTGGTTGTGGCATTGCATCTGCATCGTCATGCTATGCTTAGAGTCTGTGTTTCCTGCTGTGTGGTCCTCCTTGGCGTCACTGACTGTCGTAGGCACTACCCGGGTTTGGGCAGCCACAACTCCTCGCTGCTATTTTTCTAGCTGATTCTGACCGCACACATGTGTTCGCAGCGTCAGTATTATGGTATGGTCCAGTTTTCAGGCAAAACGGACGACGCCCGGGTTTTGGGCTGTCGGGCGTCTGGCAGGGGTCACCGAGAAAACCCTGCCTGCCAGAAAATAGGTCTAGGACTATTTTCTGATTGGCTGGTTAGCTGAGTAACAAGTTCTACACTAGTGGGGGGGGGGCTAGAACTTGGAGGGGTCTCCCATTGTTGCTCATTGTTCATTCCTAACCAGTTATTTTCAGTTTTTAGCTGCTTTCTGGCGCTAACTCTGGCGCGCGTGTTTCTGAGTAACAAACCCAGAGCTTCAAGACTTAGACTCTAGAGTAGCAGACTCAGGGGGCAGCTGACTTAAGCAACGAGCGTGGAAGCCCGCACGCTGCAGCAACAACGCTGCTGCCCTAACCTGCCGTCTAGGTTTTCTAGCTTGGTATCAGAGTGAGAGCGTAGCAGCAGGAGCAGAAGAGTGGCGAACAAGTGCCAGACAACGCTGGTGGACCCCCATACGCAGGGGAAATGCTGCCAGACGTTTTCCAGCAGCATTGACCCGCCTGGTGGCGGCATCAGATTTTTTCCCACGGCCACTGGGCCAGGGGAAATGCTGCAGAAAATTTTCGACAGCACTGACCCCCACGCGTGATGCGAGGAGGTGAGCGGCAGGCGGCGTCCGACACTTGCGGGCGACGACGCACGCTACAATGTCACCCAGGTGTATTGACTGGCACCAGCACGCAGCAGCAGCAACCTGTAGTAGCGGCAGCCGCAGGCAACTGCAGCGAGCAATGGCAGCAGTAGCCAGCAGTAGCTGTGTACAACAGCAGCAGCAGCAGGCAAAAGCAGAAGCTCGTAGCAGCCCACAGCAGTAGCAGCCCGCAGCAGCAGCAGCAGCAGCGGGCAGCAGCAGCCCGCAGCAGCAGCCCGTAGCGGCAGCAAGCAGCAGCCGCAGCACACAGCAGCTGCAGCAGCGTGCAACAGCTGCAGCAGCGAGGTGTAGCAGCAGCAATAGCAGCGAGCAGCTGCTGGCAGCAGCCAGCCGGGGCTGCTGCTGTTCGCAGCTCACAGCGAGCGAGCAACGAGCAGCAGCCCGCTGCTGCCAGCGAGCAGCAGCTCCCTCCTGCTAGCGAGCAGCAGCCCGCTGATCGCAGCAGACAGCGGGCTGCTGCCCGTTGTGACAAGAAAAAACAAAAAAATAAAAAAAATGACGAGAAGGAGAAACAAAAGAAAAATCCCCCACCCCCACAGCTCGCAGCAGCAGCCCACAGCAACAGCGAGCAGTAGCTACAGCACGTAGGAGCTGCACGAGCGTGTAGCAGCAGCAGCCAGCTGCAGCAACCACAATAGCCACAGCAGCTCGCAGCAATAGCAGCTGCAGCAGCAGCAGCTGCAGCAACAGCAGCAGTAGCGACAGTAGCAGCAGCAGCGGCGGCCCCAACAACCGCCGCTACTGACGTCAGCACCCCTCTGCTTACGTCACTGCTGATGTCATTAACAAAAAAACAAAAAAAAAGGGAAAAGGGAGGCAAAGAAAGGAAAGGGGGAAGACCAAAGGGGTGGGCAGAATCCCCACTGTCCCAAGCCACTACTGATATCAACAACACAAAGAAAAAAAAGAACAAGCGACACCAAACCATGGCTGGTAGCCGAGGTGAGGAGGGGTCCTCCTCTACTCGGGAGACCCCTACCCCTCCTTTTGTGCAGCGACTGCAGCAGCAGCAGCAGCAGCAGCAGCAGTAGCAGCAGCAGCAGCCGCCGCCGCCGCCGCCGCCGCTGCTGTAGCAACAGCAGTAGCAGTAGCAGCAGCAGCAGCAGCAACAGCAATAGTAGTAGTAGCAGCAGCAGCAGTAGCAGCAACAGCAGTAGTAGTAGCAGCAGTAGCAGCAGTAGCAGGAACAGCAGCAGTAGCAGCAGCAGCAGCAGCACCAGCCCACTGGTGTCGTTGGCGGCAACCCTGATCCCCTCGTCGCTCTTCAGCTCGCCGCCTTAACGCAGCAGCTTGCAGCGCTGCAACCGGTAGCCTCCCAGACTGACACCAGTGCGCCGCCGCCATTCATCCCTCCAGGGCACGCCAACCGAGTTGTGTCTACTGCCGCATATCACCTGGTACAGCATCAGACTCAGCGCCAGCGGCACACAGTGACCTCCGTCCTTGGCCCCACTCTGGGCGCCGGCCGCAGGCAAAAGGACTTTGAGACGCCGCCGCCGCCGCTTTAAGCCGGCGAGCAGTTCCGGAGCTGGGAACTCAACTTCCGGATCTGGACGGAAGGTGAGGGTGTATGGGCATACTACACTCTCCCTTACGAGTCCACCCAGGCCGACCAGCTGTATGACGTTGGTCGCGCCGTCCGTGCCCTCGTCCCAGTCGCCCCTCTAGCTTCCCGCCTGGCCCTAGAGCCTTTCCTAGGCGACTTCACCTCTGGCGACATCCCAGACCCTGCAGCCGCATGGCACATCCTCACCAGGCCCCATTGCCTGTCCAGCGACGCTGAGATCAGCCGTCTGCTGTGGGAGTTCAACTCCCTGCACATGGGGGAGACCGAGATAGTCACTTCCTACTGGCAGCGGGCAGAGGACATCCTTCGTCGTCTCGGCAAATCTGCTCCACCTCCTCTGTCCACGGTCCTTACCATCAAGCGCGGTGCCACCAGCACGTACGCGGACATCTTCGTGTACTACCCCCAGGACGTCCTCTCCACCATGGTGGCCCAGGGCACCCGTAGGCCCTCGGCATACAAGCTCTTCCTCCGCATTGAGGAAGCCCACCAGGAGTCCGAGCTCCATCGCACGGAGGCTCTTGCCGTCGCCTCCCCTGCCGTCGCCTCCGTGGCCGTCGCCTCCCCCGCCGCCGCTACTGCATCGTCTTCAGGGAAGAAGAAGAAGAGCCGGAACAAGAAAGGCAAGGGTCCGCCGCAACAGCAGCAGCAGCAGCCGTCGACCGAGTCCAACGGCGGTGGCTTGGTCTGCCACAACTGTGGCCAGCCCGGGCATGGGTGGTACACATGCCCTCTCCCGACGGACGAGGCACGCGTCATCGCCACCATGCGTCGCCAGCGTGAGCGCCATCTCGCCTCTGCCGCCGTCGTTGCTGGTGGCCCTGACACTTCAACCTCGTCCAACAGCTCTGCCCCTCCGACAGCTCCGCCAGTCCCGCAGACACCTGCGCCGTAGTAGTACTACCCACAGACGTCGGCACCTCCGTTCCCATCGCCGGCACTATCCCTCCCTTACCCGGGCTCTGGTGCCGTCACTCCGCACTCGGTCTACACTCCCGGGCCGTCCTCTTGTGAGCGTCAGCTGGAGCAATTTATCGCGCTCACGCTCAGCCTGACGCGCCCTCCTCCCCAGGGAAGTGCGAGTTGCATCACCTCATGCTCTCCTGCCCCTCCTTGCATCACTGAGACTGATCTACGGTCGTGTCCCGTTTCCTCGTCTATCACATCGTCTCCCGTGGTCTCCTCTACCCCTTCCTGTGACGACGTTGCATGGCTTGACGATTGGCAGTCTCGGTTTGCGCCTCCGTCCACCACGTCCGCGTCCCTTGCTTGCTGCCATGTGACCGTTAGCGATCAGGCGACCCCGGTCCAGGACCCTGCTGAGACCTGGATTATCGACTCCGGGGCCTCGCATCACATGACGGCCTCTCGTGAGGCCTTCAGTATGCTTGGTCCTGTCGGCAATGTCTCCGGCGTCCGGACGGGCTCCGGACAGGTGTTGCCTTTCCGTGGCGTTGGCGTTGTTCGTTGCCGCGGTCCTGCCGGTGACGTCTTTCTGACCAACGTCCTCTTCGTCCTTGGTCTCGAGCTCAGCCTCTTTTCCGTGACTGTACTTGACCGCATGAGCATGGATGTTGTGCACTCGCGTGGTGTTGGCACTGTGTCGCTGCGTCCGTCTGGTCTCGTTATCCTGCACGCCACTGCCCGTGACAACCTGTGGCATGTGTCCCGTCTCTCCTCCTCCCCTTTCCATGTCCTCCCCGTCGGCTGCCACAGGCCATGTGTTTGTTACCAGCAAGCTTTCCCATTCGCACACTCGCCTCTCGCACCGCCGCCTTTGCCACGTCCACTATGCCGCCGTAGAAAGCATGCTCCGCACGCAACCGGCCAAGGGCCTTGACCCGGAGACTTTCCCCCTCCCGTGCCCCACCGAGTGCATTGATTGCACGCAGGGGAAGATGCACCGGCCCACGTACCCTCTGTCTTCCTCCCGTGCATCCGCCCCTCTTGACCTTGTCCATTCGGACGTCATGGGCCCTCTCCCCACCGAGTCCGTCAGCGAGCACGACCGCTATGTCCTCACCCTCACTGACGACTACTCTCGCTACCGCTGGGTCTTCTGCCTTCGGCAGAAGAGCGATGTTGCCCGCACCATCCAGGACTGGCTTGTCCTTGCGGAGCGCAAGTGTGGCGGTCCTCTTCGCCGCTTTCACTTCGATCGCGGTGCTCAGTACATGGGCGAGGCCACGACCTTTCTCACCTCACGTGGCGTCCACCATGAGACATCCGCGCCCTATACGCCCGCCCAGAACGGTGTTTCCGAACGGTGGAACCGTACTATGGCCGACGCCGTCCGCACCATGCGGGTCGAGTCCGGTCTCTCTGATGGCTTCTCCTTTGAAGATATGGCCTACATGACCTGGGTCTGGAACCGGATTCCCCACGGTCCCCTTCCCCGCCAGTCCATGCCTTACCAGCATTGGTGCGGTCAGCTCGCTGACCTCCGCCCGGCTCGCGTCTGGGGCTGCGTGGCCGTGGTGTGGCTACGCGCCTCGCAGCAAGGCGACAAGCTCACCCCCCGCGGACGTCCCTGCACCTTCCTCGGTGTCTCTCGTCAGGCCAAGGCCTGACGCTTCTGGGATCCCTCCCGGCACTGCATGGTTGAGTCCCGGGATGCACTCTTCTTTGAGGACCTGTTTCCTCGCAACCTCATTCGCTCCGACCCGTCTGTGTCTACCCTGTCGCGTGGGGGAGTGCGTCCGTCCTCCGTCCTGTCGCTTCCGGGTGACACATCCCCCAGTCCCTCTGGGCCGGCAGCCCCAGTCGCGTCCGTTGGTCCCTCCGGGCCAACAGCCCCCGTTGCGTTCCCAGTCCCTCTGAGCCGACAGCCCTAGTCGCGTCTGCCGGCCCCTCCGAGCCCACGACCCTAGTCGTGTCCGCTAGTCTCTCCGAGCCGGCAGCCCCAGTCGCGTCCGCCGGTCCCTTCGGACCGGCAACCCCAGTCGTGTCCACTGGCCCCTCCGGTCCGGCAGTCCCAGACGCACCCGCCAGTCCCTCCGGGCCAGCAGCCCCAATCGCGTCCACTGGTCCCTGCGGACCGGCAGCCCCAGCCGTGTCCGCTGGCCCCTCCGGTCTGGCAATCCTAGACGTGCTCGCCAGTCCCTCCGGGCCATCAGTCCTAGCCGCGTCCGTCGGCCCCTCCAGACCAGCAACCACGTCTGCCTCCATTGGCCCGTCGAACTCAGTGCCATCTCCTGCCCCGCCACGCTACACACGTGGTCCAAGCAACAATCTCCGACCCAGACCGTCGACGAGCGTGCGGACTGTCGCACCACGCTCCGTGGCGCCTCGAACCCCTGTGGCTCCACGCGTCTCCTCCACTCCCACGGTCGTGAGTGGGGACCTGGTACCAAGGCCCTCGGCTTGACCACGTCGGCCATCATTTCAGACCTTCACCCGGGCTCCGCACTGGGCTATGCCATGCTCCTTCACGAGCATCGGCACGCTATCGTGGCTGCACTCGCGCGCATCCCACCAGGGGCTCGAGATGCACACGCTCTATCAGTCCGTTCCACAGCACGCCCGAAGGACGCAGCCACCCTGCGCGAGGCACGAGCCTCTCCTGAGGCCGCACACTGGGACGTCACCTCTGCCGATGAACTCGTTGCTATCCGACAGCACCATGTGTACGACCTCGTCGACCTTCCCCCAGGTCGGAAGGCCATCGGCGCTAATTGGGTCTTTCGGCGCAAGTGGAAGCCCGACGAGTCCTTGGACAAGTACAAGGCCCGCCTTACAGCCAAGGGGTTTGCCCAGATTCCTAGGGACGACCAGATTTTTGCCCCAGTTGGCCGGTTCTCCACTAGCCGGGCGCTCTTCAGCCTGGTCGTCGAGCATGGGTGGGAACTGCATCAGATGGATGTGAGCAACACATATCTCCATGGCCCACTAGAGGGTGAGGAGCTCTACATGGTGCAGCCCCCAAGCTTCGACGATGGCACTGGGAGAGTCTGGGGACTGCGTAAGGCCCTCTATGGCCTGAAGCAGTTGCCTCGGTGCTGGAACCAAGAAATCAGCTGCACGCTCCTTTGGGGCGGACTCTAGCGTAGTACCGCTGACTCCGCAGTGTTTGTCAGTCTGCGAGGCCAGAATTTCGTCGCTGTTCTGGTTTATGTCGACGATCTTCTCATCACGTCGCCAGACACGGCTGCTCTCTAGCGCGTCAAGGACTTGTTGCACGTCGCCTACCAGATGAAGGATATCGGATCTGCTAGAGTCTTCCTGGGCATAGAGCTTGAGCATGATTGCTCCCAGGGGGTCCTGCACATCCACTAGGCCGCCTATGTGCAGACTCTGTCCACCCGCTTTGTGGAGGACCTGCCACTTGTTCCGATCGAATTCTCACCCATGTCACCTGATGGCCAGGTCAAGCTGAAGAGTCCCCACCCAATCATCGTGGGGGAGCCAGTTGACGTGACCACGTACCTGCGAGTCATCGGGTCACTGATGTTCCTGGCGACGACGACGCGCCCACACATCGCGTTCGCCGTCAACCTCCTGGCCAAGTTCTCTCAAGAGCCGCGTCACCTCTACTACGAGGTCGCGATCCGAGTACTGAGCTATGTTGTCTCGACTCCTCGGCGAGGTCTCATGTTCCACCGTCAGCCGTCTGTGGTCGCGGTGGGATACACCGACAGTGACTGGGCCGGCTGTCGGGACGGTAAGAGTCGCACAGGCTGAATCTTTCTGATTGGCGGCACAGCTATGTCCTGGCGCAGTGGCAAGCAGGGGTGCATTGCACGCAACACTGTTGAGGCTGAGTATGTGGCTCTTAGCTTAGGCGCATGTGAGAGTGTGGCTGTGTCGTTTGAGTTGCGTCATCCTGTCGCATCCATCACATTGTATTGTGACAATGAGAGTGCCATGGCCATCGCCGACTATGACGGCGTGCATCACACACGCACAAAGCACGTCAACGTTGAGTATCACTATGCACGTTCATTGTTGCATGACGGCAGCATCAGCATCGTGTGGGTTGAGACAGCACGACAGTTGGCTGACTTCTTGACCCTGAAGCGTGACTCGTTCAAGAAGGCTGTGATTTTGGTCGGCGTGCGTCCGTGAGTTGCGCACTTTGTCCCTGCTTTCATCTCTGCGTGGTCTGGGGGAGTTTGGTCGCTGTCTGTGTCTCTGCCCGCACATGTGCACTAAGCCTGTGAGTCATGGGGGAGTGTTGGTTTTCGCGCATCTATCATTTGTACTCTGTTGTGTCCTCCCGGCTTGTGTACATCGGCGTGCAGATGACTGACGGCAAGACTCGACGCTGCTGGAGTGTCGCGCGATGGAGCCGACGCGCGCTGAGGCCCACGCACCGTTCGCTGAAGCCTCCTCCCTACGGCGATGTGCTCAGCTGCATCGGCAGGCCTCTGCGGTGGTCGAGCCGCTGGCGGTCACTGCCGCTGCAGATGCTGTTTCCATGCACTCAGCTCTGTGTCTGGTTGTGGCATTGCGTCTGCATCGTCATGCTATGCCTAGAGTCCGTGTCTCCTGCTGTGTGGTCCTGCTTGGCGTCACTGACTGTCGTAGGCACTGCCCGGGTTCGGGTAGCCATAACTCCTCGATGCTATTTTTCTAGCTGATTCTGACCGCACGACTGCGTTTGCAGCGTCGGTATTATGGTATGGTCCAGTTTTCAAGCAAAACGGACGACGCCCGGGTTTTGGGTTGTCGGGCGTTTGGCAGGGCTCATCGAGAAAACCCTGCCTGCCAGAAAATAGGTCTAGGACTATTTTCTGATTGGCTGGTTAGCTGAGTAACAAGTTCTACACTAGTGGGGGGGGGGCTAGA
>SZWC01002315.1:165151-170340 GCA_023375785.1 Penium margaritaceum | reverse complement strand
ACAACGACGACGACGACGACGACGACGACGACGACGACGGCGGCGGCGACGACGACGACGACGACGACGACGATGACGACAACGACGACGACGACGACGAAGCATCAAAGCATCTGACTTATCAGACGGTATCTCAATGTAGAGGTCACTATCACTATCTGCATTGATGTTGACCCATACAAAACGACAATGTAGGGTTCAGAATTGTCTGACGGATCTAAGGAGGGTGGACCTTCCATGAGATGTAAGCGAACATCGATGTCAATATCAACATGGAGGTTCTGATGTCAATATCGAAACTGGGTGTTGCAACATCAACACAACTCTACCCTCCACGACACGATTTGTCACAGCATGCATGCCCGCAAAAAGACATGCAACAAGTCAGGTCAACACAGCACAGCACAGCATAGCACAGCACAGCACAGCACAGCACATCACAGCACAGCACAGCACAGTACAGCATAGCACTTCACCAGACCACAAAGCACGGCACCACACAGCACAGCCTGCCACACACACATGGAAGCAATCACTCTACTCACCCGAGAGCACCGGAGCCAATTCCGGAGTGGTTGCTTTAGCCAAGCAACCACTCTTCTCCTCCCCCAACTGCAGCTGTGTGCCACCCACTGACTCCGTCCTCTTCTCCACACCTTCTTCCTCTTCCACTTCACCTCTCTCCTCCCTCACCTCTTCCTTCTCCTCTTCCTTCTCCTGTTCCTTCTCCTCCTCCTTCTCCCCATGCTTCTCCACATGCTGCTCCTGCCTCATGTCACGTTGGTTCAACTGCAATCTCTGCGCCCCATCCCCCACTTCCACCTCTCCCTTCCCCTTCCCCTCCTCATCCCCCCCACTCCCTTCTCCCTGAACAGCCTGTGTCCTCAGCCTCCCGTCTGTGCCAGCATCCTCACAGGCCTCCCCTCCCTCTCCATGCTCCTCCTCCACAAACTCTGTGCCATCCCGCACCTCCTTCCCTCCCTCTTCCTCCTCAACTCCACGAGCTTCTCCCGCGGCTGTCAGCTGTCCGCCCTCTCCCCCATCCCTGCCGCCCTCATTTTCCGCTGCCCTACCCTCCGAATCTTCCTCATCATGCCCATCACCTCTCCCCTCCTCCCCTCCTTCGTTCCTAGGATGTCTCGCACTGCCAGCCTCCATCCTCTCCCACTCAGCCGCCCCCCTGCTGACCACACCTGGTGCGCACTCCTCTAGCGGCCAACCCACTACTTCACCATGGTCCCTTCCAACAACAGCATCTGCAGATGCTTCTGCTCCTGCTGCTGCTGCTGCTGCTGCTGCTGCTCCTTCTCCTCCCCCTGCTGCTGCTGCTGCTGCTGCTACTGCTGCTGCTGCTGCTGCTGCTGAGGTTGTACAGTCTGTTGCAGCCATCACAACCTCTGCTGAGTTACCGGAGCCAACTCCAGCCTCACACCTGCCGCCACTGCCACCTCCACCGCCATCGCTGCTGCTGTACTGCCCAGGCTTGCTGCCCGCTGCAGCGCCGTCCTTTTCACCATCCTCCCCAACCTCCACGCCATTGGTAGCGGAGCAAGACCGTCCAGGGGCCATGCCAGAGCGTCCCCCATCCTCCTGTGACTGTCCAGGCTCACAAACCTCTTCCTCCCCTCCACCTGGCCTGTCTTGGGACTCAGCCCACCTTCCTTCCTCCCTCTCCTGCTGCAGTTCCTCCCCTACCCTTCCTGTTCCTTCTGGACCGACCAACTGCGCACTTTTTCCTTCCTCCGCTGTCGTCACCCCTTCTGCCTCCTGTAGCACCTCCACTGAATCCTCCTCCCCTTCCTCCTCCGCCTCCTCCTCCTCCTTCTCCTCCTCCTCCTCATCCTCCTCCTTCTCCTCCTGCAGCTGGTCTTGCTCCAAATCGGCAGCAACATCCGCCTCCGCTGCCGCCCCTGCTGCTGCTTCTGCAGCGGCAGCAGCAGTAGGTGCTGCTGCTACTGCTGCTGCTAGAGTGCCTGTCACGTCTTCAGGCTCAGGCTGAGGTGCAGCTCCCACCACCTCTGCCTCCGACCGCACTTCACACTCTGACCCATCTGCAGCACGGGTACACGGCCCACCACGACCGCCGACACCACCACCACCACCATCACCGCCAGCCTCCTCAACCTCCAGCACCGAGTCCTCCTGAGTTCTGTGGCGTGCTGAGACAGCCGCCAACACCCCCTCCAAGTCCACTGCATCTTCCTCATCCTTGTCCTCCTCGCGAGTCGCCCCACACCCCACTTCTTCAGATGGGCCAGTTGCGGCTGCACCTGCCGGTGCTGCCAAGCCCCCCTCTCCCGCTGCAACCCCAATGCGCTCCATCGCGGCCTCACCGTCCACAGCCGTCACCACCACCACTGAGTCGAGACCATGGCTTGGTGACGGTGCATCCACAGCAGCAGGAGCAGCAGCAGCAGCAGCAGCAGGGGTAGAGGCAGCAGCCGCAGCAGATGCAGCAACTGGCTTGAGATCAGCGCCATCGGCCTCAGCCTCCGCGGCTCCCACCACATCATGTGCAGTGCTTTCCGCTTGCGCCTGCCCATCCCCCCTTCCAGCAGCACCCACCACAGCACCCACCACAACAGCGCACGAATCACCTGGCCTCGCTGCCGGACCTGCCAGCTCACTGGCCCCATCTGCAGCTGCAACAGCCACAGCATTGCCAGGTGCTGCGACTGCTGCAGTGCACACTTGAGCCTCTGCTGTCCCTGGTGTTACTGATGCCGCGACTGCTGCAGCTGTGCGCAGAGAAGCTGCTGCTGCTGCTGCCGCTGCTGCTGCCTCTGCTGCTGCTGCCACTATCTCTGTTGCCGTTCCTGCTCTGGCTGCAGCAGGCGCAGCTGCTGGCACCAAGTCTGCTGCAACAGCAGCTTGCTGCGACACCTCCTCCTGCACCACCTTCTCCTCCTGCACCACCACCTGCACCACCTCCTCCTGCAACACCTCCTCCTGCAACACCTTCTCCTGCACCACCTCCTCCTGCAACACCTCCTCCTGCACCACCTTCTCCTGCCCTATCTGGCCCTTGTTACCTTTGTGTCCCTCCTGCCCCACTTCCATTTCAGTCCGCTCAAATTCTGTCAACTCCAGCATCCTGTGCTCCTTCTCCCTGCCCCTCTCGAACAAACTGGCCACCTCCAGCATCTCCACCCTCTCCTGCTCCTGCTCCCGCCCTTGCTCCACCTCCCTCTCCTGCTCCACCTCCCTATCCTGCTCCACCCCCCTATCCTGCTCCACCTCCCTCTCCTGCTCCACCTCCCTCTCATGCTCCACCTCCCTCTCCTGCTCCACCTCCCTCTCCTGCTCCACCTCCCTCTCCTGCTCCACCTCCCTCTCCTGCTCCACCTCCCTCTCCTGCTCCACCTCCCTCTCCTGCTCCACCTCCCTCTCCTGCTCCACCTCCCTTTCATGCTCCACCTCCCTCTCCTGCTCCAACTCCATCCCTGGCACTTTCTCTGTCTCCTGCACCTTCGCGTCCTCCAGCTCCTCTGCCTCCTTCCCCACCGTCGACTGGTCCCCTCCCTCTTTCTCCAGCTCATACTGACTGTCCAGGCCCGCCCCCTCCTCTTCCCACACCCCAATTGCTTCGACAGAGGACTGCCGCACCTCCGCCCCCGCACCTCCTCCCTCCGAGACCTGCGCAGCCGGTGTTCCCACCACTCTATCCTGCACTGCCGCCACTTCCCCTCCTCCTCCGTCCGCCACGCCACCCTCCTTCCCATCCCACCCTCGCTGCTGCTGCTGCTGCTGCTGCTGCTGCTCTTCGTTCGCATCCCTTGCCTCCTCAACCTCCACATCTCCTCGCTGCTGTTGCTCATGCTCGTCCTCCACCTCCATCTCGTCCCCGATTTCCTCCTCCTCCTCCTCCTGCTGCTGCTGCTGCTGCTGCTGTCGCTGCAGATAATGGGGGTGCTCCCCCTCCTCTTCCTCCTCCTCCTCCACCTCCCCCTGGTCCGGTCCACTAGGCCGATCTTCCTCCTCCTCCTGCTGTTTGGTCTGCTGCTGTTGCTGCAACGTAGGACGAACAGGAGGCATGTCACACATGCGCGCTGCGTTGTTGCCCACAGCCTCACTCGCCGCACGCTGTTCCTCGACCCTCCCAGCTACCATCGCCTCCTCCTCCTCCTCCTCCTCCTCCTCGACGTCCTCCTCCCCAGCCTCCCCCTCCTCGTCCTCCTTCTCCGCCTCCTCAGCTCTTCCTGCCAGTTTGCTTTCCTCCTCCCCATCCTTCTCCTGCCGCTGCTTCTCTACCACCTCCCTGTTCTCATGTCTTGCCTCCTCCTCCCCCTCCTCTTTTTCCTCCTCTGCCATGTTGGCCTCCTCATCACCCGCTCCCTCCCGACCACCGGCTCCCTCCCCACCACCCGCTCGCTCCCCACCTCCCGCTCCCTCCCCACCACCCCCTCCCTTTCCACCGCCCGCTCCCTCCCCCATCTCCACCGCCATGCTAGCCGTGCCCAACGAGGGACAGGCAACTCCCACCGCACTCTCAGGCGCTTCTGCTTCGACAACCTCCACCACCTCCTCCCCAGCTCCCGGTCCTGGGCGCCACACGCCTCCTGGCGCGCCTCCCGCTGCCTCACAGCCTGCCTCTGAGTCAGGGCCGCCGGGGCCCTTCGCGGCAGCGTCACCGCTGCCACCATCCCCTGCCGCAGTCTCCTCCACGCCTACTTGCGCTCCCGCCGCTGCTTGCTGCGTCGCGTGGTGTGGGAATGATCGGGTGGCGGGCGAGGAGGCATCACCGCAGGCACGGCCGGTTTCCACGCCGAGCTCGCAAGCGGCATCCAGCCCATCCAAGACCACGCCGACGGCGTCTTCACACCCAGCGTCTACCGCGTCTGCTGCCCTTGGAGCTGCAGCGCCTGCCGCTACGGCTGCTCCTGCTGCTGCCGCTGCTTCTGTCGGAAGCACGGCTTTGCCACCTCCACTGTCTCTGTGCCCGGCTGCGTCACCGCCGGTCACGTCGTTGCTTGCCACGTCGTTGCTCGCCACGTCGTTGCTCGCCACGTTGCCGCTTGCCACATCGCCGCATGCCACGTGACTGCAATGGTCGGTCACAGTCGCAAGCGCGCCCTCCGACCTGGCTCCAGCACGGGATTCTGCCCCCTCGCCTTGCGCAACACCACCAGGGGCTGGCTGCTTCTCCCCCTCAGACTGACATGCTGCCAGCCCTTCACTCCGCCCTGCCT
>SZWC01002315.1:150151-162651 GCA_023375785.1 Penium margaritaceum | reverse complement strand
CAGCAGCAGGCCAGCACGTGGCAGCAAGCACACCCTCCGATTCCGCAGCGCTCCGATTGGCATCCTGATCGGCCGCCACTGGCCTCCGANTGCTCCCCCACCTCTTGCTCCCCCACCTCCACGGTCTGCTGCTCTCCCACATCATGTGGGACGCCGCGTCTGCTCGCCTCTGCTGCGCCGACCTCTCTGCCCCCCTGCCAGTCCTGCCGCCCCTGCTCCCCCTGCTCTTGCTGTTGCTCGTGCAGTTCTCGCTGCTCTGCTTCTCCCACCTCCTCTTGCTGCTGCTGCTGCTGCTGCTGCTGCGGCTGCTGCTGCTGCTGCTGCTGCTCCTGATTCTGTTGCTCCTGCTGCTGCTCCTTGTGCGTCTGCTGTGATTCCCGTTGCCCCTGCTGTTGTGGTTGCTCTTTCCTCTCCAGAGACTTGCACAACAACAGGGAAGGCTGCTGCAATGCAAGATCCAGCGTCTGCTGCACTTGTGTTGCTGCAGCTTGCCGCTTCGACAACTCTGCTATCGTCGGCCCGCCTGCTGCTGCCGCGGCAGCGGCAGAGGCAGCTGCAGCGGCGGCCGCAGCAGCCTTCACAGCAGCCACGGGCGCAGGCACAGCAGCAGGCCAGCACGTGGCAGCAAGCACACCCTCCGATTCCGCAGCGCTCCGATTGGCATCCTGATCGGCCGCCACTGGCCTCCGAGTTGGGCTGTACCGCGCAGCACTCTGTGCGCACTCTGACACAGCAGCCGGCGATTTGGACTCATCGGATGCGCCACCGGAGGGTACGAGCAGAAGCACCGGCGCAGCGGGCGTAGCGGCAGGAGCAACGGTCGGCAGAGAGGAGGCAGGCTCAAGGGCAACATCCCTCGGAGGGTAGGATGGCACAGGAACTGACGGCCTTGCCGAGGTGCCCCTTTGCCTTTCAACGCGAGCCTGCACGTGTGCCACTGCAAGCGCCATGTCCTCCTCCACCACGTGCGCCTGCCCTACCACCTCTCTCTGCGCAGGCATGGTCGCCCCTGCGGCCACAGCCGCAGGGGCGGCCTGCAGCCGTAGCTCCTCCGGCTGCCCCTGCGCTTGCGCGTCCACCAGCACGTCCGAACGCGCAAGCGATGAACCGTGCGCAGCAGTCTCACAACGCAGGGTGGAGGTCACCTTTGCGCCGGACACCAGAGAGCCCTGCTGCCTCAAGCTGCCTAGGGCATCCTCAGAGCCAGTTCGCTGTGTGGCGCCAATCACTCCAATACTGGCACTGCTGCTGCTCACATGAGCACTGATGCTGATGCTGCTGCTGCTGCTACTGCTGCCGCCGCCGCTGCTGCTGCTGCTACTGCTACCGATGCTGCCGCTGCCGGTGCTAGTCATGTGAGCTGTGAGGCCACCTCTACTGCCAGTGCTCCCAAGCCTCACCGCAAGCAGGCGCATCGCCAGGGGCTCATCCTCGTGCTCGTGCTCGAGCTCATCCGCTTCTTCGTCATCGTCTTTCACCCTAATGCCCTGCTGCCTCGGCTGTGGCTGCGGCTGCGGCTGCTTGGGCTGGGGTGCTTGTGACCACGGCAACATCTGCTGCAGCTGCAGCTGCGGCTGTGGCTGTGGCTGGGGCTGGGGATGTGGTTGAAGGCGCGCTATGCGCTCGGACGAACCACCCCCAACAGACCGCGCACGCGCTGGCGAAGGTTGCAGCTGCATCTGCGACCGTGCCTCCCCGGCCTGCACCCCCTCCCGGCCCACATGCGCGTGCGCGTGCGGGCGCGGCAGAGTGTGCAGCTGCACGCCTTCAGGCACAAAGAGGACCTGTGCCCGGTGGTGACCCGACACGAGGAGGGGCATAGAGCTGCCCAACCCCCTCTTCCCATCCAGCCCCATCCCTGCGTGGCCCGGCCCTGCTCCCCGTGCCTGCATTCTGCCAACCTGAAAGTCGCCGTGTAGACTCCCCGGCCGCCCGACATGGCCCCCTGCGTGAAATCCGCTGCCACTTCCACCCCCGCTGCCGCTGCCACCCCCGCTGCCGCTGCCACCACCGCTGCCGTTGCCACTGGCGCCCACAAGGGTCCCGCAACTACCACCAGTGGCGGTGAGCGGAGAGGCAGAGGGGGCAGCAGCTGGGTGCGCATGGGATGACAGTGGGCGTGCGGCAAACAGCAGAGAAGCGGCCAACACGGTCGAGGAGGACGAGGACATGGTCGGTTGGTTGGCAGTGGCGGTGGCAGTGGCACCGGCGCTGGCTGTAGCACTGGCGGTGGCGGTGGCAGTGGCAGTGGCGGTCGTAAGCGGCATGCATGGGTCGGACTCTTCAGCTTTGGAGCCGTTCAGATAGCCTCGAATCTGCTGCTGCTGCAGCAATCTGGATCCCCCTCTCGGCCAGACGGGCGGTACAAGCTGTGGACGCAGCTGCTGCTGCTGTGCAGGCGGCGACGGCTGCTGTTGCTGTTGCTGTTGCTGCTGCTGCTGCTGCTGCTGTTGCTGCTGTTGCTGCTGCTGCTGTTGCTGCTGCTGCTGCTGCTGGTGGCGGTGGTGCTGAATCAGCCACTGCTGTTGCTGCTGCTGCTTGTAGCGCTGCAGTTTCTGTTGTTGGAGTNCGGACTCTTCAGCTTTGGAGCCGTTCAGATAGCCTCGAATCTGCTGCTGCTGCAGCAATCTGGATCCCCCTCTCGGCCAGACGGGCGGTACAAGCTGTGGACGCAGCTGCTGCTGCTGTGCAGGCGGCGACGGCTGCTGTTGCTGTTGCTGTTGCTGCTGCTGCTGCTGCTGCTGCTGTTGCTGCTGTTGCTGCTGCTGCTGTTGCTGCTGCTGCTGTTGCTGCTGCTGCTGCTGCTGGTGGCGGTGGTGCTGAATCAGCCACTGCTGTTGCTGCTGCTGCTTGTAGCGCTGCAGTTTCTGTTGTTGGAGTGAGTGGCGCTGTTGCTTCCGTTGGTCAGCCAGCTGATGATGCTGCTTGCTAAACTTGCCCCCTTGCTCCTCCACCTTAATGCAATGCCGCCGCTCCTGCTGCTGTTGCTGCTGCTGCTGCTGCTGCTGCTGCTGCTGCTGCTGCTGCTGCTGCTGCTGCTGCTGCTGATGCAGCAGCAGCTGCTGCTGTGCTTGTTGTCGCTCAACCTCTTCTTGGTTCTTCTCGTGCAAGATCGGTGGCTCCAGAGATTGCTGGTGCCGCTGTGCCAGTTGTGCCTCCTCTGCCTGAGGCAGCTGCCCATGCTGCTGCACGTCTTGCTGCNCTGTTGCTTCCGTTGGTCAGCCAGCTGATGATGCTGCTTGCTAAACTTGCCCCCTTGCTCCTCCACCTTAATGCAATGCCGCCGCTCCTGCTGCTGTTGCTGCTGCTGCTGCTGCTGCTGCTGCTGTGCTTGTTGTCGCTCAACCTCTTCTTGGTTCTTCTCGTGCAAGATCGGTGGCTCCAGAGATTGCTGGTGCCGCTGTGCCAGTTGTGCCTCCTCTGCCTGAGGCAGCTGCCCATGCTGCTGCACGTCTTGCTGCTGCTGCTGCATCGCCGGATGTTGCTCTTGCTCTTGGTCTCGTGTCAGTTCTTGCCGCTCTTTCACCCAGAGCAGTGGCTGCTGCTGCCATCCTTGCTGCTGCTGCTGCTGCTGCTGCTGCTGCTGCTGCTGGCCAGGCAAGGACTGCGGCATTTGCCGTAATCTGTCATGCGTGGGTTCCGCCGTGTCAGTAGGTGCACCGCTGCTGCTCGTGCTGTTCTGACGGCGCAGGGGAGAGGCCTTGGGCAGCGGAGGCACGGCCAATGGGGAAGGCAATGGAAGGCTGGAGGAGGACGGGGACGGCGAGGGAGCCAACGTGGGAGAAGAAGGCAGAGCNAATCAGCCACTGCTGTTGCTGCTGCTGCTTGTAGCGCTGCAGTTTCTGTTGTTGGAGTGAGTGGCGCTGTTGCTTCCGTTGGTCAGCCAGCTGATGATGCTGCTTGCTAAACTTGCCCCCTTGCTCCTCCACCTTAATGCAATGCCGCCGCTCCTGCTGCTGTTGCTGCTGCTGCTGCTGCTGCTGCTGCTGCTGCTGATGCAGCAGCAGCTGCTGCTGTGCTTGTTGTCGCTCAACCTCTTCTTGGTTCTTCTCGTGCAAGATCGGTGGCTCCAGAGATTGCTGGTGCCGCTGTGCCAGTTGTGCCTCCTCTGCCTGAGGCAGCTGCCCATGCTGCTGCACGTCTTGCTGCTGCTGCTGCTACTGCTGCTGGCCAGGCAAGGACTGCGGCATTTGCCGTAATCTGTCATGCGTGGGTTCCGCCGTGTCAGTAGGTGCACCGCTGCTGCTCGTGCTGTTCTGACGGCGCAGGGGAGAGGCCTTGGGCAGCGGAGGCACGGCCAATGGGGAAGGCAATGGAAGGCTGGAGGAGGACGGGGACGGCGAGGGAGCCAACGTGGGAGAAGAAGGCAGAGCCAGAGGCGCAGCCAGACAGAGGCTGGGAGGGAGCGAGAGCATGGACTTGGGCCTGGACCGCACCGGGGACGAGGGGGCCTGACCTCCCACCGGGGAAGATGGCACCACAAGGGGAGAGCGTGCGCACTGCTGCATGGCAAGGGAAGATGTGTGGCCTGCGTCCCCGATTTTACGCGAGGAAGGAGAGTGGGCGGGGGCTGCCGTGAGTTCCGCGAGCGAGGGGAGGCGGAGGAGAGGGGACGCAGCAGAAGCAACCATCGTGGTGACGGCAGCAGCAGCAGCAGGAGGCGCAGAAGCAGGAAAATGTGCCAGCTTCTGGCCAACTGGCTTGAAAGGTTGAGCTGCTGCGACGGGAGGAGGAGGCCTCGCTGCAACAAGAGGTGTAGCAACTGCCTTGGGTGCATTTGGAGCAGCAGCCGCAGACAGCTGCATCGTAGCAGAGCTACTGGGCTGCCCCAAGACAGCAACCTTCTCCGCCGCTGAGGCTGCAGCAGCAGCGGCGGCAGCAAGTGGAGCAGCAGTGGGCACACCTACTGCAGCAGTGGGTCTCCACTGCTCCGCTGTGCATTGCGCCGCAGCTGCCTGGGAAGCCCCATTGGGAAGTTTCGCAGTGACACTGGGATTACCAGCAGCAGCAGCGGTGCCAGCAGAAGCACTGACTCGAACCTCGCCACAGTCTCGCACAGCGTCCTGCCGGTTGCTGGGACCAAGTGGCTTGCGCTCGAACGCGTCATCCTGCTGCTGCTGCTGCTGCTGCTGCTGCTGCTGCTGCTGCTGCTGCTCTTGTATCTTCCCTTGCTGCTGCCCTGGGAGCAGAGAAAACTGCTGAGGTAGTTGAGGCTGCTGCACAGCCTGCTTCAACTGCTGCTGCTGCATCTGCAGGAGCGACAGCGGTGGTGTGGGCAGCTGCTGCTGCTGCCAGTGCTTGGGCAGCTGCTGCTGCTTAAACCTAGGCCTGAGGGGACGCGTGGGAGATGACACTACAGGTAAGCCGTCTGGCTTAGCACTCGCGCAGTCCTGCACCGCGCGCAACGTCTGGCTGGTGGGCCCCACCTCCTCACAACTGGGCCGTGCCTGTTGCCGCTCCTCCGAGGGCTGCTGCAGCTGCTGGGAAGGCAGGGGAGAGGAAACGGCAACAACAGCATTGCCATTCTTAACCGATGCCGCATCCTGAGCAGCAGTTGGCAACGTGGCAGCTGCGTTGGCCACAGCAACAGCGGCAGCAGCGGGCTGACCTTTCTGGTTGCGTCGGGGAGTGAGCTGACGAGTCTGCTTTTGAGAGGGTTTGCGCTGCAGTTGCTGTTGCAATTGTTGTTGCTGCTGCTGCTGCTGCTGCTGCTGCTGCTGCGGCGGCGGCGGCGGCAGCGGCGGCGGCGACAGCTGCTGGTGCTGGTGCTGCTGCTGCTGCTGCTGCTGCTGCTCCTGCTCCTGCTCCTGCTCCTGCTGGTGCTGCTGCTGCTGCTGCTGCTGTTGATAATGATGATGATGCTGATGATGATGGTGATGCTCATTCTGATGCTGCTGCTGCTGCTGCTGTGGCTGCTGCTGCTGCTGCTCCTGAGGCTGCTGTTGCTGCTGCTGCTGATGATGATGATGATCATGATGATGATGCTGCAGTANCACCGCGCGCAACGTCTGGCTGGTGGGCCCCACCTCCTCACAACTGGGCCGTGCCTGTTGCCGCTCCTCCGAGGGCTGCTGCAGCTGCTGGGAAGGCAGGGGAGAGGAAACGGCAACAACAGCATTGCCATTCTTAACCGATGCCGCATCCTGAGCAACAGTTGGCAACGTGGCAGCTGCGTTGACCACAGCAACAGCGTCAGCAGCGGGCTGACCTTTCTGGTTGCGTCGGGGAGTGAGCTGACGAGTCTGCTTTTGAGAGGGTTTGCGCTGCAGTTGGTGTTGCAATTGTTGTTGCTGCTGCTGCTGCTGCTGCTGCTGCTGCTGCTGCTGCTGCGGCGGCGGCGGCGGCAGCGGCGGCGGCGACAGCTGCTGGTGCTGGTGCTGCTGCTGCTGCTGCTGCTCCTGCTCCTGCTCCTGCTCCTGCTGGTGCTGCTGCTGCTGCTGCTGCTGTTGATAATGATGATGATGCTGATGATGATGGTGATGCTCATTCTGATGCTGCTGCTGCTGCTGTGGCTGCTGCTGCTGCTGCTCCTGAGGCTGCTGTTGCTGCTGCTGCTGCTGATGATGATGATCATGATGATGATGCTGCAGTAGTTGCTGCTGCTGCCAATGCAGTAGCTGCTGTTGCTGCTCCTGCTGCTGCTGCTGCTGGTGCTGCTGCTGTTGCTTTCTGGGCCGCTGCCCTTGCAGCGGCACCTGCTGGCAGAGCTGCTGGAGCAGCAGGTGAGGGTTCTGGTCCAGCAGGCGGCTGACATAGGACAGCATGGCCGCCACATCATCCCCAGGAAGGCCCTGCCCCTCCTGCTGCTGTAGGTCCGAGCATCCAAAGCCAAAGCCACCCAGCCCATCATCACCAGCGGCCGCTGCTGCTGCCAACTCCATCCGCCCTCCTGGTGCTGCTCGACTGGGTTGCTCCGTCTGTGGCTCTTGAGGCCACGCCGTGCCAACCCCAGCTGCTGTCATCCCTGCCATTGCAGTTGCTGCGGCGGCAGCAGTAGCAGCTGCAGCAACAGCAGGCAACACTTTGGCAGAGCACAGAGCAGGGCCGTCCTCTTCCAGCTCTGCTGCTGCTGCTACTGCTGCGGCGGCGGCAGGGGATCCTGCTGCTCTTGCAGGGAAATCTGCTGCAACCGCTGTGGCTGCGGTGCGACTGGCAGGCGGCAGAGCACCTGCTTGCCCTGATTGTTGCGGATGCCCTGATTGGCCAGATCCATCGGCGTCCATAGCCCTCCCTGGAATAGGCGCAGCTAGTCCTGTTGCCGCCGACTCTGCCTCCCCGTAGCATTGACCTGAAAACGCATCCGCTGCTGCTGCCGCATCCTCCTCCTCCTCTGCTGCTGCTGTTGCAGCTGCTGTTCCTTCTGCACCTATTGCTGCTGCTTCTGTAGATTGAAGTGGTGCGGCTGCCACTCCTACTGTCCTGTCAGGACCGGCTTGTGCGTGTGCAGTCTTCGCAGTAACGTTCGGTGATTTGGCATGGCGACGCGACAGTGGCGGCAACTGCAACGGCAAAGGCAGCTGCGACGTCAGAGGCGGCTGCAGTGCCAGCGGATGAGGATGTCTGCCGAGCACCGTGGCAGGGGAGGCTTCCTTGCAGCCCATGTCAACATCCACATGCATGTTGTCCTCCTCATCCATGCCTACATCCAACTCCGCATCTGCATCCACATCCACATCTACATCCACGTCCATGTTGTCATCCATGACCATGTCCAAACCCACAAGCATGTTCACGTCCGTCTCCTCTGCACCGACTCTTCCACATTCCTCCACACCAAGCGGAGCGGACGCTAGAGACAGAGCCCGCAGCAGTCCCCCACCAGCTGCTGCTGCCGGTGCTGCTGGTGCTGGTGCTGCTGCCTCCATCCCCGGCCACAGCTGCCCGGGAGCCTGTGGGTCGCCAGCTGCTGCTCCCCCAGCTGGTTCAACTGCTGCTGTTGCTGCTGCTGCTGCTGCTGCTGCTGCTGCTGATTCCTGTACCTGCTTCAAACCTGGGGAGGTTGAGCGCCCGAGCGAATTCCATGCGGCAAGAGGCCCCAAAAGGCCCGAAGGCGGCACGACCTGACACAGCATGCCAGGGCTGACACCGGCGCTGGCTACACAAGGACTGGCATCCGCTGCTCTGCCGGCGGCGCATGAGGGGGCAGCAGCAGGTGCGGAGGCAGATGGAGTGGGGACAGATTGTGTTGGGACTGTCCCACATTCCTGCCCTGCAAGTCTTGACTGACTTCCCCATCTTGCGTCCGCCTCAAGTGGAGGGGGAAAGCTCCTCGAACCTCTCTCCTCCTGCACCTCCTCCCCTTGAACCTCATCCTCCTCCTCCTCCCCCTCCTCCTCCTCCTCCTTCCCCTCCTCCTCCCAACCAGCCTCGTCCTCTTCCTCCTCCTCCCCTTCTTCTTCCTCATCATCCCCCTCTGCCTCGTCTACCTCTTCCTCCCCCTTCTCCTCCCCCTTCTCCTCCCCCTGCCCCTGATCCCTGCAGAAGTTCAGCAGAGGTGCTGAGGCTGCTACTGGAGGTGCCTCTTGATCCTCTCCCCCCAACCTTCCACTCTCCACACTGCGTGCCCCGCCGGTGTTCTCTGCCGGCGGCCCCACGCACCCATCCCGAGCTGCTTCCACAAGCCTGTCAGCCACAACGACAGCTGCAGCAGCAGCAGGAGCGAAGGCAGCTGCTGCGGCAGGTGCAACGGCAGCTGCTGCGCCAGGGACGGGAGTGGTGAGGGAAAATGCATTCGCTGAGGGGTCTGCACCATTAGCAGCAGCAACAGCAGCAGATGTGGCCGCAGCAACGGCAGGGGCTGCAGGTGCATGGGTGGTGGGCGTGTTGAGCGTGTGCGTGCGGATGGGAGCACGCTTGAACATGAGCTTCACACGCGGCCGCACCGATGCCACTAGACCCCGCGGTGCATGCGCTCCTGCACCTGCACCTGCACCTGCACCTGCACCTGCACCTGCACCAGCACCTGCACCTGCACCTGCACCTGCACCTGCACCTGCACCTGCACCTGCACCTGCACCTGCACCTGCAACTGCACCTGCACCTCCACCTCGGTTTCCTTGCACAGGCATAGGGACAGGAAAGGGAGCGGTCGCAGGTCGGGGCTCGGGAGACGGAGCGGTAGCATCTGCTGTCAACGCCCCTGCCAGAGAAGATGGGTGAGCAGAACCAGAAGCACCGCCACCACCACTAAGGCCATCATAATCACCACCACCACCACCACCACCACCACCACCACCACCACCACCACCACCGACACCGCCACCGCCAGCCGCACCACCACCATACGGCGAGGCAATGCCGGCCAGCGCTGTCGCCTTTCCACCTGACACCACAGCAGGAGAAGCCACGGGCAAATGCGCAGGATGCCCCAGCCTTTCCACGTCTGCGGCGTCCACGTCCATGATTCCGTCTGCAATGGCAGGAGCCACCGCTACTCCTTCCCATTCTTGAGCAGCTCCCACCAGGGGTGGCAGCACCAACACCTGCTCCATATCTTCCTCCTCCTCCTCCTCATCCTCCTCCTCCTCCTCCTCCTCCTCCTCCTCCTCCTCATCCTCCTCCTCCTCCTCATCATCATCTTTCTCTTCTTCCTCCTCCGCCTCATCCTCATCCTCCTCCTCCTCCTCCTCCTCCTCCTCCTCCTCCTCATCCTCCTCCTCCTCCTCATCATCATCTTTCTCTTCTTCCTCCTCCGCCTCATCCTCATCCTCCTGCTCGCCTCCTCCCACTGAATCACCTGGGGCTTCAGCCCCTAGGGCTGCTGCTGCTGCGACTGAACCACCGCCTACCTGATCCGCAGCCAACCTCAGCGAGACCGGCTGAAGCCTCCTCACTCTGATCCCTTGCGCCACAGCCGCAACGGGGCCGTGCGCCTCTGCCTGCTCTTTGGCCGCCCTTCTTGCTGCTGCTGCTGCTGCTGCTGCCTCTACACCTGCTGCTACAGTTTTTGGTGCAGCAGCCACCACAGCTGCCGTGGCCCTCGTCCTACCCCTCGGCCTACCTAGCCTGCCGCAGCCACTTCCGCTCCTTGCCGCCCTTCCCCTTCCCTGCACGCCGTCGCTGCCGCTGTCTTCCCCATCCTCCTCCTCCTCCTGCTGCTGCTGTTGCTGCCGCCGCTGCTGCTGCTGCTGCTGCTGCTGCTGCTGTAGGTCTCTGCCACGGCCGACAACCTTGAACCTGGAGAACGTGTCGCCCCCGGCCTCGCCCTCCTCATCGCCCCACTCATTGCTGCCGCCGTCAACGACGTTGGCGACTCCATCATGGTCAGTCTTGGATACAGGCTGCCTGTACCGCCTCAACTGACCCGCCCCCGATCCTGATTTTGTGCTCGTACCCTCCTCCACTTCCTCTTCTAAAGCTTCGTATTCATCATCGTCATCGTCATCATCGTCATCATCATCATCATCATCATCATCATCATCNCACCTTCTTGTTGCTCCCCCCCCCCCACCTCCTCCTCCTCATCCTCCCCCACCTCCTCGCCCTCCTCCCCCTCGTCCTCCTCATCCTCCTCCTCCTCCTCATCCTTCTCGTCTTCCTCCTCCTGCTCATCTTTTTCCTCCTCGCTGACCATCGGATCCGCCATCATCTCGTCCCCGTCAAGAAGCGTTTTGCCGCTCCGGCGATGCAGCCTTGTTGCCCGAGTTCCTGCGCCTACGCCCCGAGCCGCCTCACCAGCTGGCCCTGCCTTTGTACCTTCGCCATTCCCACCGACGACCCCATCGTTGTCTCCCTGGTCACCAACCTCCATTTCCGCAGTCCCTCCGTCCACCCCACCGGCCGACGCCCCCAACGCACCACTCACAGCGGCAGCGCCAGCGGCGACGGCACCAGCTGCTGCTGCGGCCAGACCTGCTCCCGTCCCCGCACCTGCTGCCGAGGCAGCAGCCCTGCCCGGCGCCCTCCCGGCCCCATCCTCTGCATTCTCATACGCCACCTCCGAGGGACAGCAGGAGGAGGACGCTGACGCTGACGCCGACGCCGACGCCGACGTGGCAGTGGAGCCGTTGAGGGACGACGAGCGCGACGAGTGGCACCGCGATGGCGATGACGGCGCGTGCACAGGCAGCTGCAGCGGCAGCGGCGGCGGGGGGTGCAGCTGCGCGGCCTGCGAGGAGTCGTCCGCGCCGGAGTAGGGTGGGCGCGGCGCGGTGCGCAGGTAGAAGAGGATGTACGCCTTGTCCCCAAGCACCTCGGAGAGAGAGACGGGGGACACCGAGCAGTCGTCGCAGCACGACCAGTTGCCATGCGCATCCTGCGGAGGCAGAGGATACATAGGGGGGGGGGGGGATGAGAGGCGGATGTGGGACAATGCGGAGAGAGATCGGACGAGGTGCAACGGCTGCACAGAATAGGTTGTTCATCAGCCGGTTTGAACTGCACGCTGTTGTATGTCGCAGGCACCACACTGCAAGACTCTGCTCGTTCTAACTGCCTGCACAAAAAAGGCTGCAAATGCTCCGAAAGCAGAGTGGACTGCAGCAGCAGCAGCAGCAGCAGCGGAGACAGCAACACTCCCGAGGGCGATGGCAACGGCTGCAACAGCAGCAGGAGCAGCAGTGGCAACGGAATTAGTGGCAGGAGCAGCAGCAACGGCGTTGGTGGAAACAGCGGCGGCACCAGAGGCAGCTCAGCTGCTCCTGCTGCTGCCATCACCGTGCACAGCACTGCGCGCAGACAAAGCTGGAACAAATCTGGCGGAGCTCCAGAGCTGTCCGGCACAGAGCGTGCTGCTACACGCACACGCTAACTCTTCACCTTCACATAGGAGTAGTAGTGGCCGCAGTCCTGGGAGTAGCCCGCATGGACCACCACGCCGTAGAGCGAGTACTCCGGATGGAGATCCTGCAACCGGCCAGCAGCAAGGGGACAATTCAGCGGCAGCGCAGCGGCAGCATGGAAGAAGCACTCACCATGGCACCCCAACACAGCAGCAGAAAGAATAGCAGCAACAACACTACAACCTCGACGATGATGATGACGACAAGGACGACGGCGCCGGAGGCAGCGGGAGGCCCGGGCGGCATCAGCCGCAGCGGTGGCGGCGACGGTGGCAGCAGCAGGAGAGGGGTGGAGGCGGTTGCGGCGGTGGGAGCGGACCAGCGGCATTGGGTCGGAGGGGTCAGAAGGACCTGCGGCAGCAGCGGCAGCGGCGGCAGTGGCGGCGGCGGTGGCGGCGGCGGCAGCGGTGGCGGCGGCGGCAGCAGAGACGCCAACGACACCGAAGCCACAGCCGCCGTTACAGCCACCGCTGCCACCGCCGCTGCCGACAACGCCGCCGCCGCCGCCGCTGCCGACAACGCTGCCGCCGCCGCCGCCAACGTCGACAACCACAACGACGAGGACAGCAACGGCGGCAACTACGACGATGAAAGCGACGACGACAACGGCGACGACGACGACGACGACGACGACGACGACGACGACGACGACGACGACGACGACGACGACGACGACGACGACGACGACGACGACGACGACGACGACGACGACGACGACGA